>JBBPBX010012024.1:21633-40692 GCA_038048925.1 Garcialebias charrua | reverse complement strand
CAGACCTTCAAAACACCACCTCCCTTTCTCTGTTCAAGACTGCCCTGAAAACACATCTCTTTAGACTAGCCTATCATTAACTTTACTAAATGTGTTTTTATTATTTTGCATTTTATAATCTTTAAGTATTTTATATTTCAATTTGTCACTGATAATGTTTGCACTGTATTTGTTAAGTGTCCTTGGGTGTCCTGAAAGGCGCTTTTAAATAAAATGATTATTATTATTATTATTATTATATTATAAGTCATCATCTTCTTCTTCATCCGCCTCTGGGTGATTCTCTGAATTCGGTGCATTTTGGGTTCTCAGGTTACAGAAAAATATACCACAGACAATTGTGTTTCTGAACATTGCAACTACTGAAGAACTATTTGAACCGCTGACAAAAGATATTTTCCCACCTTATAAATGAAATCCCAAACATTATTAGTTATTTCTTTGTTCCTTAGGTTGTTTTAAATTCCACCCCATAACGGAACAATTAGATTCCTGTATGAGTATGACTCTAAAACATAATCAAACTAATTCTTCCAGTTCCTTTGTTGTCACCTGTCCCTTGTGTAAACTAACTTATTGCAAGTAAATTTTTTGATTCTAAATAATAATAATTTGACTGTCAAGTGGAATATGGCAACTTAATGTACAAACAGTCTTCATAAATCTTGAAAATACACTTTAGCATGAACATTAGATCAGGCTTTTTTTATGTTTTCTACTTGTCCTCTAAACTTTGCATATGGTTCAATCAACATTAGTCCAATATTTGTTATTACTATCAAAAAATTTACAACATCATATAAAGTAACAAGGTTGAACACAGTGCAACAAGGTTGAATAAATGACAACATTTAATCAAGCTAAAACTGACTTTAATTCATTAAAACAAACAAGAGGAAAGAAACAGCACACTAGATATGTAATATTTAAAAAAAAATTAAAATAAAATCACATTTAGATTGAACAGATGTCTTGAGAAAAAAAGTACATTGTTGTCAGCTCTTAAACATCGGAAATGAGCATGAACTAAACCCTGAACTAATAAGTGTGATGAATGAAAGTGAATGTGGATGGTTTCTTTTCATATCTGCTGTTCCTGTTTATGATTATTATCATTAGAGCAGTCCAACCTTCAACCCTGTAACAATGATTCAACCCCCGTAACAGTGGTTTTTGTTAGGGGGTTGAATGTTATGGGGTTGAAGATTTTGGCTAAAAGTAGCCATAAGTCCATATTAGCTAGGCCAGGGGTCTGCAACCTTTACGATCAAAAGAGCCATTTCTGCCCTTTTGTTCACTAAATTAAACGTGTCCGGAGCCACAGTACCTGCTACAACTGGGATTCTCAACTGGTGGCCCATGGACCACTTTGTTTGTTGAAAGGCGCTTTTCTGGGTGATTTTATAAAACTAAAAATATCTAATGACTTTTAACAATTATTGATATTTTTACATTCTAAGACAAAATAAAAGTCGAAATTCATGTAAAAAAGGAAAATATATATAGTTTTTGCCCAGTTTCTACAAACTAAAACAATAAACTTATGCATGCTTATGTGGGGTTTTTTATTGTAAAAAAATTATGCAGCCTACTTTGAAGAAATGTAGCAAAAAGTGAAATTAAAAAATTTGTATCCAAACTAATTATTTTAAATACGTCATAATAAATATTGATTTATAAATATTTACCGACGCCAATCAAAATAGTACTTAAATAGTGCAAATGTAACATGTTTATCACTTCCACCTCTTCTTTACAGCATGATGAGTTGTTGAACTGATAGTGTGAAGTTAGTTTTAATGCAAATCTTCTTATTACACGTTACTTCTGTTGCTATATGACAACACCACCGTCAAACTCAAAATAATACATAAACTTAAGTAAGACGGTGTCATGAATACAATAACGACATAAAAATGATATAAAACATATAAATATACCTCGCTGGCTGACCCTTCCTTTAGAGGTAGAAATGAGAGTAATTCTTAAACTTAAATTACTTTTGTACAGCTACTTACCTTTGATGACCAAGCGAACTTGCTGGAAAGCACTTCCTACTTTTTGCCTTTCAAAATAAGAGTCATAACAAAAAATGTGCATAATACAAAATTGATGTTTATTTATTTATTTTAAAAGAACGATACAAAACAGTTTCATCAGATAGGATAAGTAGGATAAAATGAAAGGAGCAGAGATATGTCTGCCCATTATTTCACAATTTGTTCAAACGATAACCTTCAAACTACATCACAAAATGAATAACTACTTAATTTTTCTAACTGTAATACACAAACACACTAAGCTACATCATATATAGTTTTTGAGCAAATCCTTTTTGACCTTTTTCTTAAATGTATACATTGATTTTGCATTTTTAACATCACTCTCCAGAACATTCCACAATCCAACTCCCTGAATTGAGGTAGACCGTCCCTTTAAGCTGGTTCTGAATTGTGGTTTGATGAATATCTCTGTCCCTTTGAGATTGTAATCACTTTGTCTTTTTATAAAATTTCTTTGGATATTTAAAGGTAATGTGTTATTATGAGCCCTATACATAACTGATAAAATACTATATTCTACCAATTCATGGAATTTCAATAAATTTAGCTGAAGAAACAAGGTGTTTGATGGGTGACTGAAATGTTTTCTGGTGATTACTCTTACAGCTCTCTTTTGTAAAATAAAAACAGGTTTTGTAATTGTTTTGCACGCTTTTCCCCAAACCTCAATACAATAGATTAAATGTGGAACAATGATTGTGTTATACAACATATATAGAGCTTTATCAATTAAAAAATCCCTGACTTTATACAGTACTGCAATTGATCTAGCTATTTTTGTTTTAATGGAATTTACATGATGTTTCCATGTCAGTTTCTCATCAATGATAACACAGACACTTCACTTCACTCACTTTACAAATCACAACATCTTCAATTTAAAATCGATCGTCAACAATTCTCTTTTTGTTACTGAATATCATGTAATTAGTTTTATCTAAATTCAAAGATAATTTGTTTAGTTTAAACCAAGTTTGTATTTTTATAAATTCTGTTTTCATCATATCCAAAATCTGTTTTATGTCTTTACCCGAACAGAAAAATGTGGTGTCATCGGCAAAAAGAACACATTTAAGAGTCCTGACACATTTACCAAGTCATTCACATATAAAATAAATAACTTTGGTCCAAGCACAGAACCCTGAGGAACTCCACAAGTGATATCATGGAGGTCAGATCTAACATCATTTATTTGCACAAACTGTTTCCTATCTTTCAAATAGCTAGATACCCACTGTAATGCTGGTCCTCTAATACCATATGTATTTAGTTTTTCAAGAAGAATGGTGTGGTCAATGGTATCAAATGCTTTATTTTTTATTTTTTATTTTTTTTTATTTAGAGAAAATAAAAATAAAACTATGGCTGTAAAATATTTATAATTTTAATTTAAAATAAAGAATATACCTTCAGGGATAATTTCCATAGTTTCTAGCTTGAGAAATGTGTTTCTAGCGTTTGGTCTCGCTAACCACGATGAGTCGTGATATTCTTCTCTGAGCATAATGCGGATAGGGATTAATGGATTATTTCATATAATCTTTATCATTGATGATCGTTTAATAATAATAATTTTAATTTAAAGGGTGCGCACCAGAAATGAGTAAAAAGTTACCGCGGTAAAGTTGGTTTTAAGTTGTATGTTGGCAGCCACAGCCAAAGTAAAGTAGCCAAAGTTACTTTGTCTGTGGCTGCCTGCCTGGGAGGAGTCGACGAGGGACAGGGCGGCCCCCAGAAACCATCTTGGCTCCAGCAAACTGGTTGATCCACTTAAGTTGTTTACGGCTTGGTGGGGGAACAGTGTGCTGGAACTACTCTGACTGATGAAGCCCTCTGGAGTGAGGGTGAAACGTTTCTACTAACTGTCTGACCTGATTGAGAATTATCGGATTTTAAATTAATCTTCATTAAAATATAAATTTGTCAACTTTATCCAATTCATAGCAAAGTAGGTAGGCTGTTTTTTTTTAATCTTCAGCACTCATAGACTGTTACACATGGCTCTAATTAACAACACAATTGTTTTTCTGAAACAAACGTTTGAGGAAGAAGACACAAACAAAAAAATTAAAAAGTACTGTTTATCTCTGTGAAAATAATATTTATTGTAACAGTTTTTTTTTTTTTTTGTAGCAATATTATCTGTGGAGAAAGAAGCCCAAAGTGCTGCAGAACCTATCCTCAAAACCATCAGAGAGAGAGGTGGCTCTACAGCAGTGGTGTGCCCTCAAGGCCTGCAAGGCCTTCTCTGCTGGCCTTAATGATTTAAATTTTAAATTTAAATTTTTTTTTTTTATTATATTTTGTCCATGAATACGTATTAAATAATTCCAAATGGTCTGGCCGCTTCCTTTCATTGCTACCCCCTGGTTGTGCTGCTTCCAGAGTGTATTTTCATATTTAAGCATTTAACCAATCACATTTCAGCCACTATTTGTTGCCAAGGTCAAAGAAATCTGCCTGGAAGCCTTCTCTGGCAATTCTGCAAGCCCTGTAGCAATGTCGACCAAGCTGTTGCTTCAACCAATCAGATTTTGAGTTGGCGACACCTGATGTCTATGGGCACACCAAAAGCCTTCTCTGCAACTCTTACGTTTTCTGTACGTCGTACTGAAACGTCAGCGTATTCACACGCTTTGATTGGACAGTCAAAGAGTGTACGAGCCAGAGCTACAGCACTAGCAAACTGCATCTGTAGCAAGCTGCACAAGCAAAGATATTGTTGTGTAGATTTAATAGCTGGATAGATTTTGTGTACAAATAATCAGGATTTTTGGTGAGTAAAATGTTGCTAAATTCCTAAATAATATTACAAATCAGCTGGATTTAAAAAAGAGTCATTGTGTCAAGCGTGTGCACTGTGCATGTCTTTAAAATTTAACAAGATACACACCTTAAAAATATGTTTGTTTGCTGACATTATAGCAAAAGTGTGTCTGAGCTGAACTTTTCTTTTAAAAATGAACGTAATTGTCAAATAGCTGAATTTAAATAGGTTCGCTTTGACTGGTCTTCATGTGCGCGTGTGCGTGTGTGCGCGCGCGCTGAAAAAACCTTAAAGCTACAGTATGTAAGATTGTAATGTAGTCTGTAACTTTTCAAACAATATATTTTTAACATATTTCTTCACTCAGTCACTATCTACTGACAAACTGATGTTAGACAAAGTAATCTCTGAAAAAAACTATAGTCCCCTTGCTTCTCTATCAGCATTTATAAAAACACTGAAAACACAGAGTGACCAGGACACTGACAGCCAATAAAAACAGAGTTTGTAACCAGCCAATAAAAACCAAGCTTGAATTCGAATCAGCCAATAAAAACAGAGCTTGAATTTGAATTTTAACAGACCACAAGGGGGCAGTGCCATATATGGCTCTGAGGGGGAGGGATCAGAATGCTTTGCTTGTTGAAATTTTTTCTAAGTGCTGATGTTCTACAGAAACTGCAGACTCCACCTTTAATCTCTTTAAAATTTAACAAGATTAACACTTAAAAAATATATTTGTTTGCTGAAAATTATAGAAAAAATGTGTCTGAGCTGAACTTTTCTTTAATAAATTAATATAATGGTCAAATCCGCTGGATTTAAATTGTTTCTCTTGTCGGGTCTTCCAAACGTGTGCGCGCATGCTGCAACAATCTTTATCTCTTTAAAATGTAACAAGATTAACAACAAAAAATATTTATTTATTTATTTATTTTTATTCAAACTCGTTGAATTCTTCATCCTCTGTGTTGCTGGTGAAGAGTTCTGCCAACTCCTGAGGTAACAGGTGCAGCACTCAGAGCACTGCGTCGTCTTCCTCCTCCACGTCAGCTCCATCAAACATCCTGCCTTCCTGAACCCCGACGGATGGATTCTTTACTGACTGAGGTCCAAGCTTCATCCATCCATCCATCCGAGGACCTGAACGTCACGTGCATCTGTCCTGTAGCTGTTGCTCTCTGTCCATCACGGAGCAGAGCTGCTTTGAAGCTTGGTCAAGCCTCCCAGGATGATGGCAGGAATGGAGTTAAACACTTTAATTTTATCTTTAAATTGCAGCATGATGTGTGTGCACACGCTGTCCATCCAGCAGGACTTTCTTTTTGCTCTAAAATATCCGTACACAGGTACACTGTTAATCGTCAAAAGCCTAGAGGGTTCTTTAGCGCCCCTAGTGGCCAAAAGTGGTGATGCTCCATTTTTCCCCATCAGAATGAATGGAAACGGTCAGAGGCGTTCCGTCCCATGTGCGAACTGTGCAGCTGCACAGGGCGGCATCCAGCAGGGGGCGGCATAAGAAGAGACGCCGCTCCTCGTTTTTTTATTTTTTAAATATTTTACAACTTGTTTTTAACAACATAACACAGAACTCCACTACCGCGCTGCTCCTGAGCAGCCCCGCCCTTCATTTATTCCCATGTCCTCAGTTTAATCACTGCAGCAGCTGCTGGGTGCACAGTGCACCTCCTCCACTTTTACTTTCATTTTTGTTACGTGCCCGGAGCTGACACTATAGGCCTATGTGCAGTCAGGGGAAAGATGGAACAGAGAAAAAGGAGAAGAGAAGGATTAAAAAGAGAAAGATTCTGGAAACAGACGCAGCTAAATGTACAAACAACAGGTGAGACATGATGATTGGAGATTGTTGTGGACTTCAGGAAGAGGGATGCCCAACATGCCCCTCTGACCATCAACAGCACCGCAGTGGAGAGAGTGGACAGCACCAAGTTCCTGGGAGTGCACGTCTCAGAGGACCTGTCCTGGAGCAGGAACACTGCATCACTGGCCAAGAAGGCTCACCAGCGCCTCTACTTTCTCCGCAAGCTGAAAAGGGCTGGAGCTTCAACCCCCATCATGTGCACCTTCTACAGAGGTGCCATAGAAAGTGTCCTGACCAGCTGCATCACGGTGTGGTTTGGTGCATGCACTGCATCATGCCGCAAGAGCCTCCAGCGCATCGTGAAAGCAGCTGAGAAGATCGTCGGCACCTCCTTGCCCTCACTGCAGGACTTACACAGCAACCGCCTCACTCGGAAAGCCCACTGCATGGCAGGTGATCCCACACACCCACTACACAGCTGCTTCAGACTGCTGCCATCAGGGAGGAGACTGAGGAGTCTCCAGGCTCGAACCAGCAGACTGAGAGACAGCTCTGTTCATCAGGCAGTCAGAATGCTAAACACTCTGCCTGCTCTGCCTCCCCTCCCATTTGAACTGCCTTAACACAAAAAACTTTCTCACACATTACCACACAACACAAAGATTTTAACACTGGACTCTGTGTCATCAAACGGGTTATTCACTAAACTCTCGGTCATGTGCTCATTCAGTTTGCACTACTTCTCATATTTGCACTAATGTTTGTATTACATTACTGCCTATAGTCATACTACTGTTTACATTCACTGTTTACATTTATTAATACTGTTTACATTTATTACTACTGTTTACATTTATTACTACTGTTTACATTTACACTACTTTTATATCTACACTACTGCTGATACATATACAGTATTCTCTGACTAGCCTTATTTAAGGATGCCCAATGTGCCTTATGTGCCTTACTGCATATGCCACTTTGCCTCTATACCAACATCAACTACCTCATACATATATAATAATAATAATAATAATAATAATAATTAATTCAATTTATAACGCACTTTTCATTACTGAAAATCTCAAAGTGCTACACAATTGAATGCTACACACATTCATAAACCGGTGGCGGCAGACTACCATGCAAGGTGCTTTCCAGTCCTACCGGGAGCAACTCAGGGTTAAGTGTCTTGCCCAAGGACACAACGACACATGGTGCGGGTCCCGGGAGTCGAACCGCCAACTTTCCGATCGGGAGACGACTGCCATTACCACTACACCACGGCCGCCCATATACTGTGTATACATACTCTACATATACTGTGTACATTAACTCATATGCTGCTTTGCCACTCTTTGCAAATGTCAATGCTAGAACCTTCAGTTTATTTTATAGATATACTTTTTATACTTTTTATACTACTATGCAAAAACTCAGGACAGTATTACACTTTTATTATTTCATTTTATGCTTATGTTCATTAAATGTTTAGTGTTTTAGTGTTGGTGTAAATTTTCATACTTTTATACTACTATGCAAAAACTCAGGACAGTGTTACACTTTTACTATTTTATGCTTATGTTTATTAAATGTTTCAGTGTTTTAGTGTTTAAATGGTTACTGTTGCACCGAGGGACTGAGAGAAACGCAATTTCAATCCTGTGTATGTCCTGTACATATTGCAGTTCTGACAATAAAGTTGACTTTGACTTTGGTAAATTAAATGGTAAATGGAGCTTATTTATATAGCGCTTTCCAGCCCCCTGTGAGGAGCCCCAAAGCGCTTTACAATACCAGCCATCCACCCATTCATTCAGACATTCATACACCGGTAGTGGTAGCCTGCCTTGCAAGGCGCCATCCAGACCTACCGGGAGCAACTCGGGGTTAAGTGTCTTGCCCAGGGACACAACGACACATGGTGGGCGGATGCGGGATTCGAACCTCCAACCTTCCGATCAGGGGTCGACTGCCATTACCACTACACCACGGCCGCCCCTCAATTAAATGTGGGTACTTTTACTCCACTACATTTTACATGAAGTATCTGTGCATTACATTTCTATAATGTGTTAAGTTATGTAGTGGACATGACGGGGTCCACTATGATGTGAGATTACACCTTCGTTTTTTTTAACTCTTCAGTGACAACTTTTACTGACCCTTTCAGTAAACAGACATTTAACACAATTTATTCCATTTAGTCTTTTATAGTTTGAATCAAAGAACACATTCACACACAAAGAGAATATTTCTACTCCTTTAATTTTGTCCTACTACAAATATAATCAAAGCATTCACCTGTGTTAGTCATGAGCAGTGTTGTACTTTACAATATGTTTTATGATCACATTATGTTATATGCTGTGTTATTCTTTAATGTGAAGTATTACTGGGTCACCTTCAAATGAAGGTGTCTAACGGTGTCAGAGTTGAATAATATGTCAAACTGACTTGTTCAGTTTTGTTTTAAAATGAGAAACAGCTAAATCTCTAAACGAGCTACTGTATGTCTTCACTTTCAGACACTTTTCCTTTAACAGTCCTCTTTGTTTTCAAAATCAGATTCCCTGTTACCTTGAATTTCTAATCTTTCACTCTGCACTCTCTTCTCCTGATCAGACCAATCAGAAGACTGCATTTTCTGGTCTCAACACTTTAGTAAAAGTGTTTGCTTCCGTGAACGTTTTCAGAGTTTGAAGGAGTTTTGAATGGACAGAGAACTATCATGTCCTTTCTCTCATGGCTAGATAAACTGAGTCATTAAGTCAAAGACTGGTTCATCAGCCAAGAATTTATAACATGCCATTATAAATTCAACAAAGCTAAAAAGCTCAAAGTTCTTCATGAACTTTCCTTCGAGGAACGTCTGGTCTTGAAGTCAACCAAGAGCTGACGCTATTTCTGATGATCTACGCGGACCCAGGAGACGTTGAAAGTAAACGAACTAGCTCGGGCGCACCGGACCTGCAAGGACTCTGCATCTGAAAGGCTAATGTCTTCTCTTACCAGGCTGTCGTCTTAAAAGGTAATGAGTCAGCTGTTTACAAACGTACCTGGGATTCAGCAGAAGTAATAATAATAATAATGAATTCCATTTATAATGCACTTTTCATTAATAAAAATCTCAAAGTGCTAAAGAAGTCTGATGAAAAGTGTCATTTCTGGTAACAAACTCAAGACAATTAATTTCCTTTAAACTATTTCTTCCTCTTCTCATATTTCCTCCTTTCCCATATCATTTTAAGCTGGAAACTACATTAAAGGGGACCACATATTCAAAATTCACTTTTTAATGGTTTTTTTACTCAACTTTGGGTATTTACTTCATAAAAAAACAGTCCTAAGGCCAAAAAAATGCACCCAGTGGTTTATTTACTCTAAGTAGATTTATTTATCTTTGATAAATACACTTCGTTTCCCACTTCCTGCGGTTTGTGACGTCACAAACCGCAGCCAACCACCTCAAACCTGAGTCCAGCCCCTCACCTAGCAACCCCTGGTTAGGCTCAACCCACTTCTGTATTAAACACATGACTGTTGTTTTTCATGATTTCATCTCATCTTTTGTTTATATGTTCTTAATTTCATGTGTACAGCACTTTGTTGCAGCTGTGTTTTTTTTAAATGGCTTTATAAATAAAGTATAATTGTTATTTTTATGTTTTAGTTCAATTTTTAGTGTATTTGCGATCGCTCCCAACGCGCAGCCGGCAAAAATTAAACGAGCGGACCCCCGGCGTAGGGACCGGCGGCAACGGGACCCTCTTCTGGCGGATGGAGCGGAGCTTCAACTGTACAGCCTCGCTGCTGCCTCGAAGCAGCCTCGCAGCAGCGAGGACCTTCTCCTTACGGATTAATTTACGGGAGACACTTGGTGAACTTTGTGTTGTCTTGACTGGAACAGCGATAACTCCCAAAATCGCCGCGTGCAACGAGCGGAGCTGGCGAACACCGGAAGAGGAACAAGCTAACATTAGCTTCGGATTCGGGTGGTCTCATGCTAAAAGGAGCAGCAAATTGCGGCGCGCTCAGACGGGTTTCGGTAAGTTATCTTAAGCTAACACTAACAGTAAGTCAAATGAGTAATAAAAAAAGAGCTAATTTTAAAACAACAACACATTACAGATACTGGCTGTTACAGAGGGCGTAAACAGATCGTTGAAGGGCGTGGACTTCAGAACTTGTATCAGAAACCGGTCGTTCAAAACGAAAGTTAAAAATGGCAGAATTAAAAAGGGTATAATTAATTATCTAAGAATTATTTTGTGTATTAAAATGAATTTATATTGTCAAGATAGCACACAGACATAACATAAAAATTTTAAAGACCTATATGTGGTCTCCTTTAAGCTAGAGCCTACAGATAAAAAAGTAATATGTCAACTCATTACTGATGTCAGTTGTGTTACAATTAAATGTGCTGATGTGTTAAATTGCAAGAAAGTGAAATCAGTCAATCAAGTGTAATGGTGTTAATTTTAGTTGATTTATTTTAAATAAAAGATAGTGTCTTTGGCATACCGACTAAAATCAACGTTTTATTGTCACTTAATGGCTTATTGTCCATCATAAATGATCACAGAAATATTGGGTAAACCTGAAAAAGAAAAGAATCTGTGAATTACTATTCAATCTGAATAAGTAATGAATTAAGGTAAAGTGCGTCAGTTTAATACTGACACACCAAAGATCCTTTACAGTTACAATTTAAATTCACATTGCAGTTTTTTTTATTTGTAGTTAGAAAGTAACTGTTGACGAGAAGGGACTTGGTCCATTGAATCACTGCAAAGTGGACAGATAACATTAGACCCGCCTTCAAGAAGAAATGGACCAATGACGTATATTCTAATATAAATGTCATTGAGCTGGGAGCACCCACAGCACCATTAACACACCCAAAATGGATTCCACCACGGAGAGTCAGCCAGAAAATACACAACACCCATGACCTTATTGAAAGACTATTGAAAGATTATTGAAAGACTATTGAAATATTATTGAAAGACTGTTCAGCACAGCAGGACAGATTCTCTCTCCCTAAAGAGCCAGACTGGACTCAAAAAATCTTTGAAAACCATCTTCTTCTGAACTTGAACAATAAATTCTTGCTGCAATATTAAAATGTGTCAGTTCATGGGATGTTAGGAGACAAGAGATGGCTTGAAACTCGGGTCTATGTTTCAAAAATGTTAGGAAGTTAAAATATTGTTCACCATTGACCCATTACAAGGTTGACTAGACAGTATTTTAACTAGAGTTGATGACAAACTGCAGTTGAAATGATTTTTTTTCATTCAACCTTTATTTATACAGGCTTGCCTCGTTGAGCCATGGGGACTCATTTACAAGAGGGACCTGTCTCACTCACACCCAAGGTCAATTTAGAGTCACCAATCAGCCTAACATGCATGTTTTTGGACTGTGGGAGGAAACCGGAGCACCCGGAGAAAACCCACGCATGCACGGAGAGAACATGCAAACTCCACCCAGAAAGGCCCCCGGACTGGGATTTGAACCGGTGACCTGCTCGCTGAGAGGCAGCAGCTCTACCAGTTGTGCCACCGTGCTGCCCAGATCAGAGCATGTTCCTTTGTTAGGTCTAATGCTCCTTTTTTGTTAGACAACTTTTACTTAAATGTGATTACTGCAGTTAAAATAACACAGTTTTTTTGGTGTTAAATAAAAACTTTCAAAGATATAATCATTCCTCTTTCTTATTTTGCTTAATGACTTTTAACTCTGCATGTCTTCCCTGAAATTCTGACGCACAGAATCACAAGTCCAAGTGTGAACTATGTCACAGAGTAAACACAATAAAAACATGTATTATCTGCAGCAATGTTCATTAAAATGACTCAACGCTATTAATGTAGTCTATTACAGAAAATATACATACAGTAGGTACACTTGATATTGTAGACCATTGCATTAGGTAATACATTGGTAAAATGGTAAATGGAGCTTGTTTATATAGCGCTTTCTAGCCCCCTGTGAGGAGCCCCAAAGCACTTTACAATACCAACCATCCACCCATTCATACACGCATTCATACACCGGTAGCGGCAGACTGCCATGCAAGGCGCCTTTCCAGTCCTACCGGGAGCAACTCGGGGTTAAGTGTCTTGCCCAGGGACACAACGACACATGGTGTGGGGAACCGGGATTCGAACCTCCAACCTTCCGATCGGGGGACGACGGCCATTACCACTACGCCACGGCCGCCCACATTCAGCAAGTACTTTTACTTTGATACTTTAAGTATGTTTAAAAGCAAGTACATATTTACTTTTTCTTAAGTAAAAACATTAATATGGTACTTCTACTTTTAGAGTACATTTTTGTCTGTTTATTTGTACTTATACTTAAGTACATTGTTTGAGTACTTTCTCCACCACTGCTTTTCTGTGATTAAATATCATGTTGGTCACAAAGTAGGCACTAGTTAGCTAACTACAAAATAATGTTAGTAGTAATGTTAGTACTCTGTTAGCTAGTTTACTAAGCTAGCTAACATTACACTAGCTTAGTAAGCCAGCAGATATTACTGCATTTGTTGTGTAGACTCACTGTATTCATAATTCCTTGTAACAAATGCTAACCTGTTAGGTAACCTATTATATCATTATTGAATATTGGTGTGTGTGTGTGTGTGTGTGTGTGTGTATACACACATGCATGTCTGTACATTTAGTACTTACATATAAATGCACAGAAATTTACATAGATAGCTACATATTGATTTATAGTTTTTTGTCATTCAAACAAAATGTCTGTTTTATGTTTTCTCATCTAGACTATCATGGCTACTTGAAGGACAGCTAGGATACCCGAAGACCTTGCTCGAGATATGTCAATGTCAATTCATTTATATAGCAAATAAAAACAACAGAAGCTGACCATAGTGCTTTACAGTTAAGACATTTTTTTTTTCAAAAGAGTAAAAATGCATCTAGTGTCACTCAAACGTGATAAAATAACAATAATACCACACACAACAACAATAAAATCATCTCAAATTTTGTTCTCAGACTCTGCGTGGATCAAATGCCAAGGAATACAGATGAGTCTTGAGCAGAGATTTAAAAGTCTCAATAGTCTGAGCGGTCTTTAAATTATCGGGTAAACTGTTCCACAGCTTTGGAGCAGCAACCGCAAAAGCCCGATCACCTTTGGATTTCAGTTTGGATCTGGGGACATCTAAGAGGAACTGGTTGGTAGACCGGAGTGCTCTTACAGGAGTGTAGATGTTAAGATCACATAAATATGACGGGGCCAGACCAGATTTTAAAAACAAGCAATAAAATCTTAAAATCAATCCAGAAGTGGACAGGGAGCCAGTGGAGAGAAGCCAGAACAGGGGTTATGTGTTCATATTTTTTAGTTTTTGTTAAAAGACGAGCTGCTGCGTTCTGGACAGATTGTAAACGATGCAAAGATGATTTATCTAAACCAACATACAATGAATTACAGTATGTAAGGTGTATGTTCATTCTCTTTTTTGTCCTTCAGACAGATGGACATACTAACAATAATTTTTTAATTTTTTTTGTTATTTGTTGTGAAAAAAAGTTCTAAGTTATGAATAAGCACATTAAATGTAAAATCAGTATTTTGTTGACCCAAATATAATAAATATAATTGCCTTTAACCAAAATTAAAGACATCTTTTAAATTAATTGCAAAAACACATTGATTATAATTGGGGTCATTTTTGACCCCACTCACAGAAGAATGAAGGTACAGTACTGTTTTTTGTATTGGTCAAATCACCATGAAATTTGTATTGGTCGTTCATGCATCCAAGGTGTGTGTGATGTTTGTGTGAACAATGAGACTGTGTTCCCACGATTGGTTTCCTGCTGTTCATTTTCTTTGGTTGTTGGTATCAAACTATTTGTTTCATATCTAAAAAAGTTAAGTCTGGTCCTCTGGACATTCAAAAAACAAAACAAAAAAATTGTAGAAACGTTTTATCTTTCCTCCGAAAGACTTCTTCAGTTTGAGGAGCTGTAATCAGCTCAGTCTTATAAATAGCACCTTCTCATAGTGGATCAACCAGTTTGCTGCTGACAGCCAAAACCAGCTGCTCACTTGATTAAGGAGGACCACCAGCCTAACGATGGATCATTAGCACCCTGATGGTCGCTTGCTATTCCCAAGGGGCTGAGTGACACTAGTGAAATATAATTTTATCAGATAATATATTAACTTCATGAAAATGCCTAGATATATGTATACTGTTTTACTGACAGAGTTAAGAATAAATCATATGATTTATATAATTTGATTGTACTGGTGGGGTTTGTAACCAATGGAAGCATTGCACACACAAAAAAGAAAAATAGTGGCTGGTTAAAAAAATTAAATAATTTCCACCCCTGGTAAGGAGGAACTTGTGGTGTCTAAACGTGATGAATTTACTGCAAGTCAAGAAAGATACCACACCTCTAACGACATTTTCATTTAATTAAACATGTTTAAATGTGTTTGTTACAAATACACTCGTTGAAATTAATTAATTGGTTATTTACATTTCACACAGTTCCAGTTTACAGTGACAGTCTGACGCAGACACCCGCTGCCTCACGCATCTGCTAACTCGGCTGCCTCAAGATTTTTTTTACTCGATAACCAACACTGTAACCGACGATACGAACAGAAACAAAGAGCAAAAAGACTCACCCGTTTGTTTAAACTTGTACAAGATTACAAAACAGTCAGCTGTTTCACTTCCCCCACATACCTGTCAGTGTTCTTCTGTCTATTCCCTTATTTTGAACTTCAGAAAAATGACTTGAACAAAAAATAAAAATAATTCTAACTGGCAACAAAAAGTAACACTGTCTTTAAACATGTATATCAAATGTTAAAAAGGTTAAAATATCAGTTTTACACAAGTATATACAAATAATTGGTAATGTGAGTGAAATGTGTAACGTGTGAATATCAGTTTTTAATGACTGGAGGAGGGACACCTCTAGCAACATCTTTTCTCCCATAATGCACCCAGAAGACGTGTCTCAATGCACACCGTGCGAGTGTGCCATGAAAAGAAAGCTTGTGTTTGCTGAACAAATGACTGTGGCGAGAAGCTGTTCCTAACAAGCACACTTTAAGTACCTTTTCCTGGTAGGAGGGTCTTTCCTCCTCTTATCACACTGTGGATGAGTTCTCCAGAGACTGATGGCTGGAGCCAGCAGAAACTGGATCCTCCAGTTTGTCTGCAGCCAGTGGTGTAGTCTACGTGATACGCAGGTATACGCCGTATACCCACTAGAAAAGCTTGGGGATTTCCGTATAACCACTTAAATGTGCCCAATGATACGTAACGTGACAATAAACACGCGTTGCATAAAGATAAATTATGTTCGCTGCTCATAAGGACTCTTCACTGCGCCGCAACTCTCGCGGTTGCCATAGTTACGTGTTCCTCTGTTGTACGTGAGGCTCACAGCCATTGGCTGAGCTGAGCTCACTACCATAGTTCTCTGCTCTGTGATTGGTTTCTTAAGAAGCTCCTTTATGATTGGCTGCTCGGGATGCAGCCGGCATGGCAGCCGGGCAACAGACGGTGTAGAGCATTTTCGCTAACGACAACAGACTCAAAATGAAAAGGAAACAAGCTACACTTTTTGAATGTTTTTATAAACCAGCTGAACCCGAAGCTACAGAGACAACATTAGAAGAACCTACCAGTTCGACGGCCGAAACCAGCCATAATGAGGTTGATATCTGCATTTCCCCAGGTAAGTGTTGGCTAGTACAAGTTAGCTGAAGCTAGCTCAAGCAGCAAGTAACTGCATGTTTTTATCGACCTTTTCTGATGCCAAACTCCAAAATGCGCATCAAGAAACCTTGATGGAAACATGGTTACTGTCCAGAATTTTACAGTAACATTTCATATAAATAAATATGTGAATATAAAAATGATTTGTTTGTGACAAAGTCTGTCACTCCAATAATCAACAAAATGCTATGCTTTTTACTCTGTTTTAAAACTCCTTGTTTCATTTTTAGATCCAAATTGGCCAGCCTTGTGGAGTGAAAGTCAGGCTCGGGAATTTAAAAACAGACATCCCTGGTTGGAATGGAGGAACAAAAAATTAGGTAAATATANCATCCAAAACATTTAGCTTCATCACAACTGGGTGATTACATAGCTGCCCAATGCACGTCTCTCTTGGGGGTAATGGGTCCTCGTGACTCAATGAGATTCCCTGTATAAATAGAGGTTAAAAAAATCTGACCAATGAAATTACCGAACAGGTCACAGTGGACCAATGAAACTTGGTTTCACTGGGCAAACTTTGTTTCCCCCCACTTGGTTTCATTGGTGTTCATGTGTGTCCCATTGTCGGGTCATTGTCCCTGTTCCCTGGTGTGTCGTTCCCCAGCTCCTTGGTCTGTGAGTACATCTCGTCTACATGTTTGGGTTTAGTGTTTAGTGTTAGTATTCCAGCCACAGTAGAGCGTCCGTATTGTTTTGTAACTGCCACGTCAGTTGTTTTGTTTTCCTCTTAATAAAGTGTTTTGATTTTACTCATGTCTCTGTAAGTCCACCTGTCTGTACCACGGGACTCATCACTCATACCACACTGTACCGTGACATATTTATTGTAAAATTTAAGAAGAAATGTAGGTTATTTCTGTGTAGTACCTTTTTTGACCACTAGTTTGCAGTGTAAGACTGTTTGAACCGAAGAATTCATGATAGTGAGGGAGTGAGCAGCATGGTTCTTTAAGAACCAAGAAAAATGTGAGGGAGACCCCTTGACATGACGTGGGCTGTCTCTCTCGTTCTTGTTTTTTGGTTTTCAAAATGGTGGATGTTCGGTATGTTTGAGCTCTTTAGCATAGAATTTTTCACACAAAGCTTTTAATAAAAAATCAGTAAACAAGTTTTCAGCTTCTTTTTTCAGAGAAAAACAACTTTTTAAGACTAAGGCCCCGTTTACACGGACACGGTGGGGGGAAACGAAGGTTTTGGGTATGTTAATTAAAGGAAAAGATCTGCGTTGACACGGGCGAATTCTGTGTGTATGACCCCCCCGCCCTCATGAATTCACTGTAGTTACCATGCCGGGCCTTTAGATGGCGCTGTGAATTTTTGAACCCTCACTAATGCGCATGCGTGCTGCCTTGGTTTGTTTTCCTCTGTGGCTAAAAGTTCAGCTAACAACAAGTTGTTGTCAACAAGTTAACAACAAGTCAAAGCTAGAATTTGGATAAGAGTCGACAGATTTGACGCCAAGTGGGACCCGCTTCATCTAACAAGCTGCACACCAGACGCTGAGCGGACCAGAACCGAGTGACGATGTCAGACTTTAGTCCATGATCATGAGCTGATTAACAGTAGGTAAACAATGTTCTTAATGTTTGCTTGTTTCTACTTCGATCACACAACAACCAACTGAGTTTTTATTTGTATTTTTTTCCTGCAAGGTCGAGGAGCTGTCCTTTTACCAAACGGACCGGTTCGGATGGGACTATCCACCAGGATGAAAACAGCAGAGTCCAGTTCATAACAGTTCGGTTAACGTGTTTTTAAAAGTGTTCAACTTAATTCTCAGTGTTTGTGTGACGTACAGTTTGTAGTGTTGAATAAATAAATAAATAATAAACCTGGTGTCTTCATTTTCAACTTTAATAATACGCAGTATGTTATGCATCGTTTAAATAACGTAACAAGTCCAGATAGCTTCATTTAACTCAGATAACTTCATATATCTCCCACGCTAACATAAATACTGTTTATTATTGTTAAACTGTTATTATTTAGCAGATAGTATGTTCACCGGCTGTCCGCGCATGTGTGCGCGCTTGTGGCTCAAACAAAAGCTTAGCGGGAGATGTTTATGTTATCAACGGGGGGTCAGCAAAAAACCTCCACTCTGAAGGGTGGGTTCAGAAACCTTCGAGTTCAAAGAGGGGGGCCACTGGTATCGTGTAAACGATCAGCAGAACCGCAGAGAGAAAGGAGCGGTTTCACTCAAACTACGCGCCGCGTAAACGGCCCCTAAGGCACATGTTTCAACCGTGAATTTTGGAACTTGGACAAGATGGAGGTTTTTTCTGAGGTTGGCCTGTTAGCTTAGCTCATAGCTTAGCTTCTCAGCTTAGCTTCTCAGCTTACCGGTAGCTACTTTTAACGATCCAAAAACACTATTTTGGATGGTTAAAACAGAATTTAAAAAGAAAAAAGAAAGGGAGGGGTTAGTGAAAAGCACCAGAGTTGAGCCTTTTGTCATCCAGTGTCTTAGGTAGAAAGAGAGACATAAAGAAACAGTAAAGCCGTTAAATGAAAATGAGGTTGATAATTTTCATTTATCGTGTGATTAATTGATGTATTGTTTATCGCAACAGACCTAAGCACAAGCTCATGGGTGCAATGCGCAGTA
>JBBPBX010012024.1:0-12701 GCA_038048925.1 Garcialebias charrua | reverse complement strand
TCTTCCACCGAATGAATTGTTTTGTTCTGACTTACTTATTTATCACTTGATTTATCGCGCGATCTCGCAATTCCCGCGCATGCGTCTCGGAGCGGCGCATCCAGGTGGACCTGAGCGGAGCGGAGGTAGTGGAAATTGGACTCGCTCAGCGGCGACCTGCGGAGCGGGGCGGAGCCGGACCGCATGTAGTGTATTTTTGGCGTTACTCTGCTCAACCCGTTTTGTATTTGTAATTATTTTTTCTATCCTTAACATGTGCTTTGTTTGTCTTTCAGGTACACCCGAACCTACAGTATATCTGGACCTACCATTCTGTGTTAGTTTGTCTCTCCTTTCTGTCCTCTCAAACCAGCCGGTCAAAGCAGACGGCCGCTTGTCCTGAGCCTGGTTCTGCTGGAGGTTTCTTCCTTTTAAAAGGGAGTTTTTCCTTTCCACTGTTGCCATTGTGCTTGCTCTGGATGGGGGACTGTAACAAAGCCAAGATCCAACTCGTCTGCTGCTTCCTTAGATAGAGAACTTTACTAATTGGCTTTTCTATGTATGTGAATGTTCCTGTAAAGTGCCCTGACACAACTTTGTTGTGATTTGGCGCTATATAAATAAACTGAATTGAATTGAAATGCAATCCAGTTCTCAGTGTACCATCAGGAAGGTCAAACTCTGGATGATTGTTTAACTCCTGTCCTGAAGCTGAAAACTGAAGCCTGCAGGCTAACAAAACAACACCCTGGGGTTTCTGTATGAGGGGTTGGTACCATTGCATTCCTGCGGGAGCGTGAGGAGCAGGTCACAGTTGGTGAGGATGAGGATGGAGCCGAGGAACATGTATTTTCCCCAGGACTGCAGTATAACTCCTCCTGGCTGCCCACACACCTTCCCTGGCTACTTCCTCCACTGCTGCGGCGATATGAGGTGGTCTTCTCTGAACTAGAACAATTCATAAAATTATGAGAACTTACAACAAATAAAGGGTTTATGTAGGAAGATATTCACCCAGATTAGATAGTATTATGTGACGATTACACGAGTTTTTCCTCACCTGACAGGTCCTACAGGATTCTGAGGGGATACTGGTGTAAAACTACTTTGTGATCCAGAACTAGCGCTAGTTTGGCCATCCCACGTCTGCCTGTGAGTCCTCTGCAGACATCCCTGTCCGTGTGGGGACTTCGGGGGTCTCCTACTCTGGCTTGGACTCTCTGAATTAGGCAAAGAAGAAGCGTGCCTCGCTTGTGTCTGAGGAGTGGAGGTGTGGGAGGCTGGGTTAGAGCTGCGTCGTCGGAGGTTACTTCCATCTTGTGTTATGACAGAAATCTGAGGCTCTGAGCGACCTGTGCAGGACCAAGAGTAACACTATAAATCAGTAAAACTAACAAGGACTGATCTAGTGTCTATAAACAGTGACGTACCTCTTTGAACTGATTTAGCTGGCAGTGGTGGTGGCACTGAAGCTCCAGAGGGGGCACTATTGGCTGGAGGATTTCTATACAGGAAATCCAGATTCTCATACGTCTGACAGGGCTTACTGCTCGTATTATTACTGCTGCTCCATCGGGCAAAGGGCGATACACCACCTCCATTTGATGATGGAGGAGAGCGGTTCTTGGTTACTGGGCTCACCTGGAGAAAGATGGAAATGATGGAAACCTCACATTTTAAAAAATCCAGTACCACAGACTATCAGACATTTTTAAGGTTTAAGGACAGAATTCTCTGTAAATTGCCCCACTCCCCTCAGGACGGAGGTTGAGGAGCATCAAGTGTAGAACCACTAGACTGAGGAACAGCTTCTACCCTGAGGCTGTTAGACTCATGAATAAATAAAAATAAAATAAAAAATAAACACTGCAAAATATCACATCATGCTGATGCTGATCTGTTTTCTTGTTGCTGTATTCATCTGTGACCATCTGCTCATACAAACTCATGTTCGTGCTGCTGTTTATTCCCACTATATTAGGCTTAGTGTATTACTAGTTGATGTTTTTCTTAGTTAGTTCTAGATGTTATTACTGTTTTTCTCTTTCATTTGTTGTTGGATGTAACTGGGACCTCGTGTACATAATCTCGTTTTCATCACATGTACCACATGCGGTGCAAATGACAATAAAGACTCTCTGACTCTGACTAAATGTAACTGACTGTACATGTGCTGGTCATAAAATGAGAATATCGTGAAAAGTTTATTTATTTCAGTAATTCCATTCAAAAAATGAACCTTGTAGATTGCAGTATATTCATTACATACAGACTGATATATTTCAAATCTTTATTTATTTTAATGTTGATGATTATAACTGACAACTAATGAAAACCCCAAATTCACTAACTCAGAAAATTAGAATATTACATAAAGCTGCAGTCTGCAGTTCTGTAGTGCAGTCTGTAAGTTTTCTAAAAATATATTTTTAACATATTTCTTCACTCTGTCACTATCTCCTGACAGACTGATGTTAGACAAAGTAATCTCTGAAAAAAACTATAGTCCCCTTGCTTCTCCAGGTGGTAAATAAGCATTTCTAAAAAGCCACAGTGACCCGCCGTTAACCAGCCAATAAAAACAGAGCTTCTCACTTCTCACGCTCCTAACCCACCCCCCCCCAGCCCGCAGCGGCCGCGCAGGTTCTCGTTGAAATAATTGCAAAGCGATGCAAAACTGTTTTGTATGTGACACAAATGTATTAAATTCCCCTTCTTCATCCCTGATCTGGACTTTTCTTTTGTTTTTTTGCCAAAAGTCAAGTGATCGCTTCCTCCTCCACTGATTCATGACAGAAACATTGAGGAAATGAATGAATTTGTCACGAGCAAATTAAACTCATGTCCAACGTGGCTGCGTGCGGCTCTGCAGATTTCATGGTGTTCTGGTGTGCTGGACCAGCGCTCCCTGTTTTTATTTTATTTTTTAGAACGTTTTATTAACATATAAACACAGAACTTCGCAGCGGCTGACAGGACATGCAGTGGAGGCGGAGCATTTGGAAGCAGAGCTGAATTTCACCGAGAGCAAGAGGGAGCAGAGCCATATATGGCTCTGAGGGGGAGGGACCAGAAACGTGTCTCCGTTCAAAATTTTCCTAAGTTCCAGCGTGTTCCAGAAATTACATATTGCACCTTTAAGACCAATAAAAAAGGATTTTTAGAAATGTTGGCCAACTGAAAATTATGAACATGAAAATTATGAACATGAAAAGTATGAGCATGCACAGCACTAGTTGTGGCTCCTTTTGTCTGGATTACTGCAGCAATGCAGTGTGGCATGGAACCCATCAGTCTGTGACACTGCTCAGGTGTTATGAGAGCCCAGGTTGCTCTGATAGTGGCCTTCAGCTCTTCTGAATTGTTGAGTCTGGTGTATCACATCTTCCTCTTCACAATACTCCATAGATTTTCTATGGGGTTACGGTCAGGTGAGTTTGATGGCCACTTAAGAACAGGGACACCATGGTCCTTAAACCAGGTACTGGTAGTTTTGTCACGGTGTGCAGGTGACAAGTCCTGTTGGAAAATGAAATCTGCATCTCCATAAAGTTGGTCAGCAGCAGGAAGCATGAAGTTCTCTAAAACTTCCTGGTAGACGGCTGTGTTGACCTTGGACCCCAGAAAACAGTGGACCAACACCAGCAGATGACATGGCACCCCAAACCATCACTGACTGTGGAAACTTGACTCTGGACCTGAAGCAACATGGATTCTGTTCCTCTCCTCTCTTCCTCCAGACTCTGGGACCTTGGTTTCCAAAGGAAATGCAACATTTACTTTCATCAGAGAACATAACTTTGGACCACTCAGCAGCAGTCCCAGGCGAGACGCTTCTGACACTGTCTCTTGTTCAAGAGTGGCTTGACACAAGGAATGTGACAGCTGAAACCCATGTCTTGCATACTTCTGTGTGTGGTGGTTCTTGAAGCACTGACTCCAGCTGCAGTCCACTTTTTGTGAATCTCCCCCACATTTTGGAATGGGTTTTGTTTCACCATCCTCTCCAGGGCGCAGTTATCCCTATTGCTTGTACACTTTTTTCTACCACATCGTTTCCTTCCCTTCACCTCTCTATTAATGTGCTTGGACACAGAGCTCTGTGAACAGCCAGCCTCTTTAGCAATGACCTTTTGTGTCTTGTCCTCCTTGTGCAAGGTGTCAATGGTCGTCTTTTGGACAACTATCAAGTCAGCAGTCTTCTCCATGATTGTGTTGCCTACAGAACTAGACTGAGAGACCATTTAAAGGCCTTTGCAGGTGTTTTGAGTTCATTAGCTGATTAGAGTGTGGCACCAAGTGCATTCAATATTGAACCTTTTCACAATATTCTAATTTTCTGAGACACTGCATTTGGAGTTTTCATTAGCTGTCAGTTATAATCAACATTAAAAGAAATAAACATTTGAAATGTATCAGTCTGTGTGTAATGAATGAATTTAATCTATAAATTTAATTTTTTGAATGGAATTACTGAAATAAAACAACTTTTTTTATGATATTCAAATTTTATGACCAACACCTGTACACAAACGATAGAAGCAGATAATGACACTTCTGAGAAAACAAGTTGCTTGTGTTTCTAATGTTTAAGAAAAATTGTACAATTTAAAACTTTTTACGAGCTTTTTTGACTAGAAGGTATAGTTGGTATGAAGACTGTATGAGTGTGTGTGTGTCTGTGTTTTACCTTCTCATCTAGGTCGTCTTCACTGTCATAAAACTCTTGAGTCTGGGTCTCCCAAGTGAACTCCACATGAATCTGAGAGTTAAATTTCCCACTTTGGGCCAGCTCCAGCTAAGAAATAAGCACACAGAGATGAACACTCAGCATGCTGTACATGTAAACTGTATCTACCATTCATGTCTAATATTTTTATTTTGGCTGCTTCCCTTTACAGAGTTCAACCCAGTTAGTGAACTCGCAAGAGATTTGGCAATTGCTTTACTCCAGATGACCTTCCTGACCCAATCTGGGCTCGAACCTGCAGCTTCACGATTAAAATTCATGTTTAATACACAAATACTTTTAAAATACAGATACAGTATCATGTTGTTTGTAACGCTAAAAATTGAAATTAAAAAAATGGATTTTACGGTAGTTGTCTTGGTTTTTAATTACTTGATTTAGATTATACTTTCTGGGTTTTATGTGTGTTTTTATGGTTTTTAGGAGTTTTGCTGTGACCGGGGATCGAACCCGAGACCTTCTGGTCCTGAGCCGGCTGCCCTGCCTCTACACCATCTCGGCCCCGTAAAGACAAAAGGACTGTAGTGAGGACCACAACCTGGCAGTAAACATAAATATGATCACTGGTTTCAGGTAGTCAGGTCAAGCCAATGGAGCTGGAGTGGACAAGTCATTGGTAAAGAAGTGATAGAAAGTTCTTGGGTCTCATCGTGACAGGATCAACACCACCTGAGTCATAGGAAAGGCCCAACAGCCTCTTTACTACCTAAGCAAGCAAGGGAGTGTAAAACTCCCTCAGCAGCTGATGGTGAGCTTCTACAACTGCTGTCAGAGGTTTGTTAACAAGCAGTCTCCTGGTAAGCACACCATAATCTGGACTAACCCCCTGATGATCAGCACAATTACAGCAGCTACTGGCCGAGAGGGGTGCACACCATCTCTTCCAGCTGCTTCTTTCAGGTAGAAGATTCTGATCATTCCATGTCAGAACCTACATTGGCCCACAGCCTCAACTCCCAAGCTGTGAGGCTGCTGAGCGAGCACCCACCACCACCACCTCTACAACTAAACACAATACCTTAAACATTTCATCTCAGCTTCTTGTACTGTCAACATCTGTAATCCAAATGTCTGCAGGAGAATAAACTTGGACCATCGATTTCCACTTTTTGGTACTGCGCAGGGTTTTCTGACTCTGATTTAGAATATTTATTCATCCCCCCCCCCACACACATAATTTTCACAACATCCTGTAAAACAAGGTAATTCACAATCAAACAGGATGTTGCACAAGGAGGGTCTGATTCAGTGAGGCAGATGGCCGGTAAGAAAATAAAACCAGTTTATAACCGATAGACTCTGGGGCCTGGCGGCTGCGTGCAGTTTGTTAAGGTAGTATTTCCAGCTGTGAAAGCAACATTGTTTTGTTTTAGGAGATGGATGTCTGGTAAATGTTGTGTGCTGTAACTCGATTCATCATGTAAACTCACTTCAGACAATGAATATTTGAGTAAAAGTCCTCAAAGTCAAGAGGAAAATGAGGTCTCACCAGATCGATGCATTGTGTGTGCTGCAGCCTCTTAGCGATATCTAGAGCCGTCTCTCCACTTGAATTCACTGCAGGACGAAAAAAAAAATGCTTTCACTTGTTGCTCTAGGTAACTGAAATCTAATGAGGAGAGTAAAATGACCTGTATGAATGGCTGCTTTTGCTTTGAGCAGCAACTTGAGGGATTCAGGCTTGTGATAAAGGACACTGTGGTGAAGAGCCGTGTTCCCTTCTGCTGTCTTCTTCTCCAGGCAGTTGCTGCACGGTGCACATACAGTACAGCATCAACAGATGGCGGTAAACTTCACCAAAAGCAACCCTGCAGCATTTTGTACAAGTTCCAAGAACGGCAACAAATGCAACAAGCAAAACTTGTCTGACCTGTTCTGACAAAGAAAATCCACCATGGACAGAGTGCTTTTCTCCTCCAGGCGAACGGCGAGATGGAGAGCGGTCTCTTTGATCCCCTTGAGGCAGACGAAAAGAGAACGCATGAGGCCAATCTGTTGACCTTAAAATAGATGCTCCACGTGTGCACATGTTTTTTTTTCTCCACTTTTAAAAATAGACTGTCTGTTCTGTCAGACTGCTGCTTCTTGCATTAAAAAGACAAACCTATAAATATTCCGCTAGTTTTAAATTAAAAGTTTGTACATGCGCGTTAAAAAGTGAAAACAGTGATAAGGATGATCTGTTTACACGACGTGCCATAAGAGAAGCATTTGGGTAATATAAGAATGTCTCTTTTATTCCCCAGAGACATGAGCTCAGCCCTAAAAGCTGAAATAATAAATAGAAAATAATCCCTACCCAATCACTGCCAAAAGAAAAGGGAAAAAATAAATAAAAGGTAAAATAGCCAAGAGACTGCATTAACCTGAATGAGTTGTGTTGTCAAAGAGACTGGAACAGATTCAGGAAAGGTCCCCAAACATTCTCAAATTTACCCTCTTTCTGTTGGAGTGTGAATCTGATTTTCTCCAGCTTTAAACAGGACATGATGTCAGCCAACCACTGAGCGTGAGTGGGTGGAGACGGTTCTTTCCACCTGAGCAAAATAGCTCGTCTGGCCAGGAGAGAGGTGAACGATATTATGTGTTGTTGGTTTTTATTTAGGTTTGTCATACCCTCTACAAGACCAAGCAGAGCAATCAGTGGGTCAGGATTCAGACGTGTATCTAGTAGGGATGTGCCGATCAGGTTTTTTGAAACCGATACCGATACCGATCACCTATGTGTGACGATCACCGATACCGATCAAAAAACCGATTGCCTATATGTGAGCCGATCACATAAACCGATCACCGATCAAATGGCTTACCTGTAATTTATGAGTGCTGCTTCTGGCTACAAGATCTGAATCTTGTAGCCAGAAGCAGCACTCATGTTATTTTCAGAACCATAAAATCACCATAATTCAGACAAAAACATATTTTTACTAATTTATTTCAGAGAACAAAGTAAATAAAAGTAATTATCAACTGCATTATCAAAGAAAAATGTTTACCTTACTAACTTTCAATAAAAAAAAAAGTTTTTTTATTTTTTTAAAAAAAAAACACATCTATTACTTCATATAAAAAACTAAAATACCCCATTTGCTACTTAAAGCTGCACTGTTGGCTGTTTTTACAAATGGCTTTATAAATACGTTAAGTATCATTATTATTATTTTTAAATAATTTCGTGCTTTTTTGAACAACTTCCTGCGGGAACCAGGTGGCGGTAATGCGCTTAATATGAGTTCGCCAACCGCCATTCAACTCTATAGAAGAAGAAGAAGAACCAGGAAATACCGCCTCCGCCATTTTACATTCATTAGTTCGGCAGTCGGCTTTTGGAGGACTGTTTCTCCCATAAGAGGATGCCTCATACGGATAAATTAACTGGAAACACTCCTCTGAACTCTGTGAATGTCTCAGGACTGGAGCAGCAGCTGCGATCACACCGCCGAGCGTTCCTACAGCGCCGCGCGAGACCAGCAGCTCATGGTATGAGCTAAGGCTAACATGCTAAACCGGACCTGCAGCAGACAGCCGGCTTTGTGCGATCAGAGGTTCCTGGAGCTCGCCTCGATGTCGGACTGGAAGCAGAAGATATCGGGGGACACCCAGCTAACTTGGAATAACAAAGCCGACAGCCTTTTTGAAGCCGCAGCTAAACTGGACTGCCCGTAACTGCGCAGCGGACTCGGTGGGGCTGCTCGGTGGAGCTACATGCTAACAGGTGTTGATGTTATGGGGGCGCTGGCAGACGGCTTTTGGTAAGTTATTAAAACGTATTAAAACATTTTAATGACGAATTAGGTTTGTTGTGTTGAAGGACTTCGTTGAACTTCCTCCACGAGGTACTTTTTCGTCGCACGTTTTGCAGTTAGCAAACTTCGCATCACAGGCTCTGTGATCGGTAATTGAAGGCAAAAGCCGATCACATCCGCTTTAATGATTATCGGTGACGATTGATCGGTTTCCGATCGATCGGCACATCCCTAGTATCTAGTACACGTGATAATGTCTGAAAGATTTCCCGCCAATATTTGTTCAGAGATGGGCAAAACCAAAACATATGGGAGAGAGAGGCTTCAGCATGTTTGCATCTCACACAGTATGGGCTGACATCAGGATACATAGAGGACAATTTCAGTTTAGAGATGTGAGCTCTGTGCACCACTTTAAATTGTATTAGACAATGTCTAGCACAGAGAGAACTGGAGCTCACCAGTTTGAGTATGGAGGTCCAAGAGTCCTCTGAAATAGAGGAGCCGAGATCCTCTTCCCAAGCAGCTTTGATTTTATCTGAGGAAGCACGCTTCAAATCCAATAGTTTACTGTAAATGAATGAAATGGACTGTTTTTTATTTGGGTCTAGAGAAAGAATAGTGTCAACAATACTGCTATCAGTTGAAATGGAGAGGCTGGACAAATGAAGAGTAATAAAGTGCCGTATTTGGAGATACCTAAAAAAAATTGGACTGGGGAAGACTAAATTTTTCACATAGTTGTTGAAATGAAGCTAACATGTTATTGAGAAATAAGTCATTGAAGCGTACTATACCCCTTCTCTGCCATTCTTTAAAAACAGAGTCCTGAGATGAGGGTTTGAAAAGTTGGTTAGACATGATAGGGCTATAGAGAGAGAAACTAGAGAAATCAAAACATTTACGAAATTATGCCCAGATTTTTAGTGAGTGTTTTATAACTGGATTTATAACAGTTGTAAGTGGTGGAAGTGGGAGTGAGGATCCCAAGAAAGCCACGGTGGACCATTTCCCAGAACACTGTGACTCCATCTCTACCCAGTCAGGGTTGTCAGGCCTGTTGTAATAGAATGACCAGAATGCTAGACAGTGCAAGTTTGCTGCCCAATAGTAAAAGTGGAAATTTGGAAGGGCAAGACCGCCTGTGACCTTAGTTTTTTGGAGACATGTCTTATTTAAGCGTGGATGTTTTCCTTGCCATAGATAGGATGAAATGATGGAATCTAACTGAACAAAGAAGGAACCAGGGATAAAAACAGGAATATTTTGAAAGAGATATAAAAACTTAGGTAAAGTGACCATCTTGACTGAGTTAATACGGCCTATGAGGGATGTGGAAAGCAGTGACCATCGGGATAATGCCTGCTTTGTCTGATTCAACAGAGAGACAAAATTTTCTTGATATAAATCGTTATACCTCCTCGTAACTGTAACAACCAGGTAAGAGAATTTTATCTTCGCAATTTTAAAAGGCCATTTACTAAAGTCAAGAGTCTGCACTGGGGTATTAACAGGGAAAATTTCACTTTTACTCGGGTTTAATTTGTAGCCAGAATTTATTCCAAATTCCTCAAGTAATGATAAAACAGAAGGCAGTGTGTCAGTTGGATGAGAGATGAAAAGTAAGAGGTCATCAGCATAAAGGGAGACCTTGTGCTCCATATCGCCTCTCCAGATTCCTGAAATTGTGTCACAGGACCGCAAAGCAGTGGCAAGAGGTTCAATTGCCAGGTCAAAGAGCAAGGGGCTCAGTGGGCATCCCTGATGAGTTCCTCGATGTAGACTGAATGGTTTCGATATCTGAGAGTTGGTACGAATGGTTGCGGTGGGATGTGAATAAATTAATTGCACCCATGTAATGAAATTGGGGCCAAAACCAAATTTGTCAAGAACATTAAACAAGTAGTCCCATTCAACCCGATCAAATGCTTTCTCCGCATCAAGGGAAATAACACACTCAGGAACAGTATCCGAAGGAGAATAAATAATGTCCAAAAGGCGTCTGATATTATAAAAGGAGTGCCTGCCTTTAATGAATCCAGTCTGGTCTTTTGATATGATGAAAGGAAGGATCTTTTCCAACCTTTGAGCAAGAACTTTGGCTAAAATTTTGGCATCTGTATTTAAAAGGGAGATTGGTCGATAAGAGGAACAATGAGTTGGGTCTTTTCCTTTCTTTGCAATGAGGGTAATGCAGGCCTCTAAGAAAGATTTTGGAAGGGATCCTTGGTCAAACGACTCTGAGAGAACCGAGTGTAGGAGTGGGGAAAGTAATGGAGAAAATTTCTTTAAAAATTCAGCAGGGAAGCCGTCAGGACCCGGACATTTGCCAGACTGCATTACCGATACAGCTGACACAATTTCTGTCAGGGATATTGGGATCTCCAGTGCATCTTTCAGGTTGGGTGTGAGTTTTGGCATATTGGTCTTTTCGAAAAACTGAGAAGATAAATTCTTGTTGGTTTGGGATTCTGAAGTATATAAATGGGAATAAAAGTCCTTAAATGCTCTGTTAATTTGTAAATGATCTAGAGTTATGGTGCCGTTCTTTAATTGGATCTTAGGGATGATTTGTTTAGCCATGGCACCCTTCAACTGATTTGCCAGTAGTTTTCCTGACTTTTCTCCATGTATGTAAAATGATGATTTACTTTTCAAAAGTGATTGTTCTATTGAGTATGTAGACAATAAATCAAACTTAGTTTTGAGTTCTACTTTTTTTTGTACAGATTAGGGCATTTGTTTTGAGCATATTGTTTATCAATTTCTTTTATCTGCTGGGCTAAATCAGTTCTTTCTTTTTGAGATTTTTGCCTCAGCCGGGCTGTATATGAAATGATTTGCCCCCTAAGATAAGCCTTAAGGGTATCCCAAACGGTTGACAGTGGGATCCCAGGAGTTCTGTTTATGGATAGAAAGAAGGTTATTTCTTTTTCTATAAATGTAACGAAATCATTGTTTGACAGCAACGTTGAATTGAATCACCACTGTCTACTCCTTTGAGGAATGTCAGGGAAGGACAGAGACAGAGTTACAGGTGCATGGTCTGAGATGACAATACTGTGGTAGTCACTAGGGGTGCACCGATTTCAATTTTCTGACCGATCACCTATTTTTAGAAAGTCTGACCTGTCGAGTCCAATTTTGGCCAATACGATTTTCAGAAAAAGGTCAAAATGCACCTTAAATTTTCCAATCTTACTTTATTGTAAACGAAGTTTAACCATAAAAAATCAGTTCTTTTTACTCTTTCACTTTTTACATTTTAAAAAACAAAACAAAAAAAGATAATGCAGCGCAGCATGTGTAACATTTTCAAGTCAGTGAGTAATAAGAATTAATGTTCGCTTTCCTGATAATCGGCGAGGTAGTCACAAGGTGCGTGACACGCCCTCACCGCAGCCCACTTGCCAACAGGGTCTATTGAAGCGGTCCCGGAGTTTGGGTATTACCTGTAACTATGTGGGACTGTTCCGACTAAAGGCTGGTAATAGGGGAATTCATCTGGGCAAATTCACTTCCTAGCATCCGCGAGCCACACCCCCTTTTTACACCTCGGCGCCTCTCTCCACCTTAGCTGCCGGGGACCGGAAAGGCTAGCGCAAGGCAACTCGTGTTAACAGAAGCTTCCCCTTTGTTCAAGCTGGCTATTGTTACTGACCCAGTAAGTTTTAGGATCCAGAAGGTTGGACCCTGGGGTGTTGTTTTAATATAACCTTGGTGCTAAAGCTTAACCTTTAAAAACCTCCTAATAAGTTGATGTTATTTTTGTGAACCAAACTCACATTTCCTTGGACAAGTGGGTGATGAATAAAAGTCAAGAAATTTACGTTTTGTTTATTTTAATCAATTATTTTGCAGGGAAGGATCAGCGTTACAGCTTAACAGTACAGTTAATTATTATGATTATAAGTAAAGAAAAATTATTAATTCCCCAAACAATCTTCAGACACGATGTTAAGTTGCTCGCTCTGCATGGAGTCCTTGAGGAGGTTCTTTTCTGGAGTCCAGGCTGGAGAGGTTCGGAGGGTCGTCTCATTGATGTCACACAGTTAACACTTCCAATACCCATCCAGTCTTATGGACCAGAATTAGAGCGCTTAATCATAAGAAAATTCTTCATCCAGCTTTATGAGCTAGAGTTTAGAGTACACTCTCACATTTCCATCTCATCCGATTTTAAGAATCAGAGTTAGAGTGGTCTTCTGCAAACACACGTCTCTCCT
>JBBPBX010012023.1:0-54810 GCA_038048925.1 Garcialebias charrua | reverse complement strand
TGCCGCAGCACTGCATCCATCATGAGGCTACAATGTGGGCAAAAGTTGGGCGTATCCAGCGCTGTTTTTGCATGAAGCGTTCCCAGGCAGACTGGACAGGCCTCGTGGGTGTCCGTTGCTGCAAGGGAAAAGCCGCATCCGCTAGGACAGGCGCGCGAAGTTGGGCTCGCCGTCCCGTTGGTTTTCCTTGGAAGTCTCGCCTTTTGTTTTCCTTTCTCCGCAGGCATGTCCGAGATGAGGCGAGTGAGTCCTTCCAGAATCTTTCTTCTTTTTTCATGAACGTCTCCTCCGTTGCGTTGCTTTCGCTGGCTAGCTCGCTAGGAGTTAGCGAGGTAGCTTTTTTCTTGTGGTGTAGTTAGCGCCGTCGAGCAAAGCAACCTGTAGAGAGAGGAGAAAATACTTCGGGGTTAAGATAAATGTGCCGGACTAGCTTTCGCTAGTCCAGCAGTACGTAGGAATAATTCTCTGTGCGCTCTGTGCAGGGAGCAAGCTCACTTCAGGTTGAGCGATGAAGCAACAGAGAAGACCCGCGAAGAGGTAGTTCAGGTTTAAGCGAGGTGAAGGGCAAAAAAGAGAAAGATGGAGGGGCGCAAGCCGCTTAAGTACCCAGAGGGCGGGGCCTCTGGCGCGGCGATGACGCCCCTAGCCGTAAAGGCTTGAGTATATTCCTTCAGGTAATCACGCGGGGGCACAATTCCCATAGCAAGTATGTTGCACTGAGAGACCAGACTGAAAGAGAACCTGCATTTCGTTAAAATTTAGCAAGATAAACACCTAAAAATATATATTTTTTAGCTGACATTATTGTAAGAGTGTGTCTCAGTTTAATTTTTTGTTAATAAATGCACTTTGACAGTTACAACGACATAAATAAAGCGGCCTACACGCTCACCTGCCCATAATCACCCGCCCATAAAGATGACAAACGGATATTTATTTTATGGTTTTCATTCAAACCCTTCGAATTCCTCGTCCTCTGTGTCACTGGCAAAAAGTTCAGCCAGCGAACGATGAAGGTTATCAGTGTTCAAAGGTCCCTCTCCCTCCATCTCCTCCTCCTCACCGCTCTCTGAGTCCTCAGCTCCAGCTGACGGTGGGATGATGCCAGCCTTTTTGAATCCGGCCTGAATGGTTCTTGTGGTCACCGAGGTCCAGGCCTTGTCGATCCACTCCAGGACTTGTGAAAATGTGGCGTGCCTCATTCTCCCGATGGCCGTGAAACTGTGCTCCCCGCCAACCATCCATTCCTACACAAACAACAGGTAACGTCTCCAGGTACGTCTGCACGTGCACAGACTAGAGGTCTCTTTAGCGCCCATAGCGGCCAAAACTGGTACTGCACCATTTTTGGCCAAAATGAAAAACAGTCATATCAGAGCCAAAAATGGGTCTAAAAACATGGGGAAAAATCCATAAACATGTCGCACCTCTCTATAAGTCACAGGGCATGCAAATTAGGCAAAAGGTGCGACTTATAGACCAGAAAATACGGTACACTAAATTTTTTTCTTTTGCGAACAACCCAGCTGGCATTCGACCGACTTTAAACGTTTAAATATGGTTGAAATGGCGTCAGTTTAAGAAAAAACATTCATTCAACATCAAAACAATGTTGAACACCAAACCATTGAAATGGTGTTGTTAACTCACTGTGGATTCACCTTTGAAATATAAACCAGTTTTGAGTTGTATGTATTATCAACATTATTTTTCACAAACGTGACTAAAAGATTTTGCTGGAATATGTTGGTTGAAAAATAACCTTGTTCCAACATCCAATCAATGTTGATTAATTAACCGTTGGAAAAGTGTTGACACATGAATACTGATTCAATGTTGAAACCTCAACTATGAATCTAATGTTTGAGTTCTTCATTCCTTTTTATTTTCTCCCGGCGTCTTTTCGGAACTTTTTTTTCTTCTTTTTTTTTTGTATGGTGAACGGTGTGCGCACTAGATGGCGGTAATACACTGGAAGGTTGTAAACTGCCGTAAAACCTCACAGAAGAAGAAGAAGAAGAAGAACAGAACGTTGTGCGCATGCGTGGAGTGGATTGTCTTGGTCACAGAGGCTGCGCGGGCCGAATTTAGCTGCAACAACGGTAAGTAAAGTTTTGTAAATCTATCACATTAGTTAATAAACCCTTGACAAACTTTGAACGATTATTTTGGGGGCATACAGTCAACAGCAGAATTTACCAACGGCTTACTAGCTGTGCCGATATTTTCGAGCTGTATATTTCGAGCTTCGAGATTTTTTTCGAGCTAGCTAGCTAGCTAGCTAGCTTGGACCGCATGCTACCGTCTACCGTCCGAGCTAGCTACACTGGCTCCGCACGGCGGCTGTGTGTAAACAGTCTCATTGATATATTGGGTGCGTATTTGCTGCGGAGGTCGGACCGGAGCGGAACGCATGTAGTGTAGGGGCTAGCAGTCCAGTATTAGCGCGGGCTAGCTAGCTGGCTATCCCGCGCTAACACTGGGCTGTTGTACTTGTGATGGTCTGCTGAATGAGGTGGTTGGGAAAAAAAGAGCTGGAGTTTAATGTTTTTGTGGTCTGCTCTGTTAGGCCACTAAGCCTAAAATGTCTCAGAAATATGTTTAACATTAAATGATAAAACTTATCCCCCATACTGCCCATCGATCAATGACTTTTTTTAATCATGTGCTTTAAAAAAACAAACAAAAAAAACATTGTTCCCCCTCTTATATCTGTCAGCATTGGCTGTGGTCACACAAAGATGTGAGGACAGATGTGAGGACAAGACAGGCCACTTTTTTCCTTAAAGTCATAAAGAACGTTTCATCCTCCATCTTTAAAAAAATAATAATTTCCACCTTTCTCTTCATTAAACGTTACACGTTTGTGTTTACAGTCAGTCCATCCTGGTTATGGCTTCCTGTCAGAAAACACAGAGTTTGCAGAAGCTTGTAAACGGGAAGGAATCATCTTCATCGGACCGCCTTCTTCAGCCATCCGAGACATGGGCATCAAGAGGTGACCCGCCTTCCTGAAACACATATTTTTGAGTTTTTCTGATGAGGACTGAGCGTCTTTGCAACTGTAGACATTTTTTTCCAAAAGTTATAATGCAAGTTTTTTTTTTTCTTGTCTCAGCACATCCAAACACATCATGTCAGCTGCTGGGGTGCCAATCACAGGTGGTTACCATGGAGAGGACCAAACCAACGAGAGGCTGCAGGCAGAGGCTGCAAAGATTGGTTATCCTGTGATGATCAAGGCAGTCCGTGGAGGAGGAGGGAAGGTGAAAGGACGCAGAGAAGAACTGAAATAACTTTGATAGCATAACTTCCACGAGCTTGATTTGAACCTTGCGTGTTTTAGGGAATGCGTATCGCCCGGTCAGACTCGGACTTCATCGAACAGCTGGAGTCAGCGAGACGTGAAGCCAGGAAGTCCTTCAATGATGACGTCATGCTTATTGAGAAGTTCGTAGAGGATCCCAGGTACGCTCAGAGGACTGTTTGATTTGGTCTTTGAAGAACTAGCAAGTTTTCAAATGTCTCGCTGTGTGTTGTTGGCAGACATGTAGAGGTTCAAGTGTTTGGAGACATGCACGGTAACGCCGTCTATCTGAGAGGGACTGCAGCGTCCAGCAGAGACATCAGAAGATCATAGAGGAAGCTCCAGGGGTGAGTGGAGTTCACAGCTGTTTACATTTAAAACAGATGTCCGTTTGACACGGTTTAATCAAAACAGGGTTTATACTGTATTCAGCATCTTTGTCACATGAGACATTTTAAATTCAAAGATCCGGACTTGAAGTTGAGGTACTTTTTGTGAAGTAATCCTTCCATCGGTGTGTAATTGTGACATTATTTTCTTCTTAATACAGTATTTGTTTTTAGTCCCGTGAATTATTTGAGTAAAAACATGATTTATTTATTTATTTTAATTTATTCATTTTAAATTAAAACGCAAAACAATTTCACATATTGTATGAAAACAAAACATAAAATGAAAGGTAGCAGAAAGAAGAAGAATCTTATTATACCTGCCCCTTTTTTAAAACAATCAATTGAAAAATCAATTCAAACAATAATCATCTATAAATAACAGAACAAAATGAATAACTCATCCCAATTTTCAATTTCTAGTACATTTCACATTTAACTAATTTATGTGTTTTTTCAACAATTTAGTTTTGATCATTCTCTTAAACATAAACATTGAATTAGCTTTTTTTTTTTTTACATCATTTTCCAAACCATTCCACAATCCAATTCCCTGTATTGAAGTAGATCGTCCCTTTAATCTGGTTTTGTACTGTGGTTTTACAAAAATCTCTGTTCCCTTAAGATTGTAGCAACTTTGGGATTTAACTGCAGGCAGCTTTTTGTGGTCAGTGAGGCTTCAAAAGCGTGAGGGATCTTAAGAAGCATTTTGTTTTGAAGCTTTTTTCATGAATCACAACAGGTTACCAGCACCTTCTTCACCTGAGGTTTAAATTATGTGGATATGTTTTATAGACACTTGTGAACATGTTTATCCTTTACCTTCCTCCATATTTCCACCTGGACTTTCTCAGCCTGGGATAAGCCCTGAGGTTCGGAGGAAACTTGGAGAGGCAGCTGTCAGAGCAGCTAAAGCCGTGAGCTACGTTGGAGCAGGTGAAGACACGCAAAGCTAAACTCCTCCCACCACAGCGACTTATTACACACACCCACTACAAATGTTGTGATCCATTCCTGCAGGTACTGTGGAGTTTGTAATGGACGCTCAGCACAACTTCTACTTCATGGAGATGAACACGAGGCTGCAGGTGGAGCATCCCGTCACCGAGATGATCACTGGAACCGACCTGGTGGAGTGGCAGCTCAGGGTGAGACGGAGAGCTGAAAACTCTCTGGAAACCATAACTTATACTAAAAGTTTAGTTTATTTTGTAATAAAAATCTCTTCCAGGTGGCAGCAGGGGAGCCCCTGCCCTGCCCCTCCTCCAGGACGACATAACCCTGAGGGGCCACTCGTTTGAGGCTCGTATCTACGCTGAGGACCCAAACAACGACTTCCTTCCGGGAGCGGGGCCTCTGCTGCATCTGTCCACGCCTTCAGCAGACCAACACACACGCATAGAGACCGGGGTCAGAGAAGGTACGTGTACCCCCATTTGAGAAACAGTGCCTAACAGAGCAGACAAAAACATTAAACTCCAGCTCTTTTTTTTTCAACCACCTCATTTAGCAGACAACAGTCCAGTGTTAGTGTTAATGTTTTTGTCTGCTCTGTTAGGCCACTAAGCCTAAAATGTCTCAGAAATATGTTTAACATTAAACGATAAAACTTAATTATCCCCTATACTGCCTACTCCTCCACAAACGACAAATGCTCATTTTGGTATGTATTTGTGTGAGACCCGTTTTGTCTTTGAGTATCAAATATTTTTAAGTTTAGTATTCCACTGTTTCTCAAATGGGGGTACACGTACCCCTTGGGGTACTTGGAAACCTTGTGTAAAGTAATTTACATTTTTGACATATTAACACTTATGTTTAAACCCTCTAAAATGCAGAAAGAACCCCGATGGACATCCCTTCAAGCACTCAATCTCAAATCTTGGGATGCAATGGTAGCAGGAGTCCCTCTGAGTCTCTTTCTAATGATCAAAGGTATTTAATTTAAATATGATCAAAATTAGAGATGTAACAATTCATCTAACTCACGATGCGATGTGTACCAATTTTGCTGTTGCATGCTTTAAACAGATCAGTCAGACCTGGCCAAGACAGTCCCTTTCTCAGAGGCGGCGTTGGAGGTCGAGGTCTTCCTCTCGTGGACAAAGGTAAATTGTGATCAAAAGTATAATATTGACAGTATAAATGCAGCACGTTGCTTAGTCTGAACAACTTTTACTGACTTCAGCAAATGTCACATGTTCATATTTCTTTTTTCGCCCCAGTTAAGCTAAAAATTGTGGTGCAAAATTATCATTCCCACTGCTTAAAATTATACCACCATTTACAATAGCTGCTGTAGAAATGTTCTTCTTTTGTGTTTATTTTTTAAACAGATCAGTCAGCCTTGGCCAAGACAGGCCGTCCCTTTCCTGGGTATGAGACGCGTCCTGGCTACAGGTTCACCAAAGACACCCGTGGGGTCCTCGAGCAAGTGTACCCAGGCTGAGTGCCCACATCCTGGCTACAGGTTCACCAAAGACACCCTGGGGGTCCAGNTGGTAAAGCTAGACAAGTTGTTTGGCAATACTATTTTAAGCACGGTCCTACTGAATGCCAACAATATTACTTTACAGTCATCTACACATAGTCCTCAGAATGCAGTCCGCGGACAGGAATAACCCTTGCTGGGACTGTGTCTACTCTCCCAAAAACCAATTCCACTAAAATATCTGTCAGACAAATTAGAAAGATTTCCAAGAGATGAGGATAGTGATCCCATCGGTTCTTCTCCTACAGTTAGGTCAGTGTGAGTAGAAACTTTTAGAGAAGACACCAAACGAGTCATTAAGATGCATTTAATATTAACTTCAAGTTAGAACACTATTACAGTAACACTGTGTAAAGAGCTATGGTAAAGCTAGACAAATTGTTTGGCAATACTATTTTAAGCAAGGCCCTACTGATTGCCAACAATATTACTCTACAGTAATCTACACACAGTCCTCAGAATGCAGTCCCCTGACAGGAATAACCATTGCTGGGACTGTGTCTACACTCCCAAAAACAAATGTCCACTAAAATACCTGTCAGAAAAATTAGATCGATTTCCAAGTCAGAAAGCTGTTCAACTGTGGTTCAAGAGATGAGGAAAGAGATCCCATTGGTTCTTCTCCTACAGTGAGGGTCAGGGTGAGCAGAAACCTGTGGTTAAGACACCAAACGAGTTATTAAGATTCATTTATTATTAACCAAGTTAGAACACTATAGAATAACACTGTGTAAAGAGCTATGGTAAAGCTAAACAAGTTGTTTGACAATACTATTTTAAGCAAGGTCCTACTGATTGCCAACAATATTAATCTAATCTGGGACTGTGTCTACTCTCCCAAAAACACATGTCGACTAAAATACCTGTCAGAAAATTTAGAACAATTTCCAATTCAGAAAGCTGTTCACCTGTGGTTTAAGAGATGAGGATATTGATCCCATCGGTTCTTCTCCTACAGTTTGGTCAGGGTGAGCAGAAACCTTTAGAGAAGACACCAAACGAGTCATTAAGATGCATTTAATATTAAATTCAAGTTAGAACACTATTTAGTAACACTGTGTAAAGAGCTATGGTAAAGCTAGACAAGTTGTTTGGCAATACTATTTAAGCAAGGCCCTACTGATTGCCAACAATATTACTCTACAGTAATCTACACACAGTCCTCAGAATGCAGTCCCCTGACAGGAATAACCATTGCTGGGACTGTGTCTACTCTCCCAAAAACACATGTCGACTAAAATACCTGTCAGAAAATTTAGAACGATTTCCAAGTCAGAAAGTTGTTCACCTATGGTTTAAGAGATGAGGATATTGATCCCATCGGTTCTTCTCCTACAGTTTGGTCAGGGTGAGCAGAAACCTTTAGAGAAGACACCAAACGAGTCATTAAGATTCATTTAATATTAACTTCAAGTTAGAACACCATACAGTAACACTGTGTAAAGAGCTATGGTAAAGCTAGACAAGTTGTTTGACAATAATATTTTAAGCAAGGTCCTACTGATTGCCAAAAATATTACTCTACGGTCATCTACACACAGTCCTCAGAATGCAGTCCCATGACAGGAATAACCATTGCTGGGACTGTGTCTACTCTCCAAAAAACACATGTCAACTAAAATACCTGTCAGAAAAATTAGAACGATTGCCAAGTCAGAGAGCTGTTCACCTGTTGTTCAAGAGATGAGGATAGTGATCCCATCGGTTCTTCTCCTACTGTTTGGTCAGGGTGAGTAGAAATCTGTGGAGAAGACACCAAACGAGTCATTAAGATGCATTTAATATTAACTTCAAGTTAGAACACTATTACAGTAACACTGTGTAAAGAGCTATGGTAAAGCTAGACAAGTTGTTTGGCTATACTATTTTAAGCAAGGTCCTACTGATTGCCAACAACTCCACGGTCATCTACACACAGTCCTCAGAATGCAGTCCCACGACAGGAATAACCATTGCTGGGACTGTGTCTACTCTCCCAAAAACACATGAGATGAGGATATTGATCCCATCGGTTCTTCTCCTACAGTTTGGTCAGGGTGAGCAGAAACCTTTAGAGAAGACACTAAACGAGTCATTAAGATTCATTTAATATTAACTTCAAGTTAGAACACTATTTAGTAACACTGTGTAAAGAGCTATGGGAAAGCTAAACAAGTTGTTTGACAATACAATTTTAAGCAAGGTCCTACTGATTGCCAACAATATTAATCTAATCTGGGACTGTGTCTACTTTCCAAAAAACACATGTCGACTAAAATACCTGTCAGAAAATTTAGAACTATTTCCAAGTCAGAAAGCTGTTCACCTGTGGTTTAAGAGATGAGGTTCTTCTCGGTTACTATTTTAAGCAAGGTCCTACTGATTGCCAACAATATTACTCTACGGTCATCTACACACAGTCCTCAGAATGCAGTCCCACGACAGGAATAACCATTGCTGGGACTGTGTCTACTCTCCCAAAAACACATGTCCACTAAAATACCTGTCAGAAAAATTAGAACGATTGCCAAGTCAGAAAGCTGTTCACCTGTTGTTCAAGAGATGAGGATAGTGATCCCATCGGTTCTAGTCATTAAGATTTATTTAATTTTAACTTCAAGTTAGAACACTATACAGTAACACTGTGTAAAGAGCTATGGTAAAGCTTGACAAGTTGTTTGGCAATACTATTTTAAGCAAGGTCCCACTGATTGCCACCAATATTAATCTACGGTCATCTACACACAGTCCTCAGAATGCAGTCCCCTGACAGGAATAACCATTATTGGGACTGTGTCTACTCTCCAAAAAACACATGTCCACTAAAATACCTGTCAGAAAAATTAGAACGATTGCCAAGTCAGAAAGCTGTTCACCTGTTGAGGATTGTGATGCCATCTGTTCTTCTCCTACTGTTTGGTCAGGGTGAGTAGAAATCTGTGGAGAAGACACCAAACGAGTCATTAAGATGCATTTAATATTAACTTCAAGTTAGAACACTATACAGTAACACTGTGTAAAGAGCTATGGTAAAGTTAGACAAGTTGTTTGGCAATACTATTTTAAGCAAGGTCCTACTGATTGCCAACAATATTACTCTACGGTCATCTACACATAGTCCTCAGAATGCAGTCCCACGACAGGAATAACCATTGCTGGGACTGTGTCTACTCTCCCAAAAACACATGAGATGAGGATATTGATCCCATTGGTTCTTCTACAGTTTGGTCAGGGTGAGCAGAAACCTTTAGAGAAGACATTAAACGAGTCATTAAGATTCATTTAATATTAACTTCAAGTTAGAACACTATTTAGTAACACTGTGTAAAGAGCTATGGTAAAGCTCGACAAGTTGTTTGGCAATACTATTTTAAGCAAGGTCCTACTGATTGCCAACAATATTACTCTACGGTCATCTACACACAGTCCTCAGAATGCAGTCCCCTGACAGGAATAACCATTGCTGGGACAGTGTCTACTCTCCCAAAAACACATGTCCACTAAAATATCTGTCAGAAAAATTAGAACGATTGCCAAGTCAGAAAGCTGTTCACCTATGGTTTAAGAGATGAGGATATTGATCCCATCGGTTCTTCTCCTACAGTTTGGTCAGGGTGAGCAGAAACCTTTAGAGAAGACACCAAACGAGTCATTAAGATTCATTTAATATTAACTTCAAGTTAGAACATATACACTCATATACAGTAACAGTGTGTAAAGAGCTATGGTAAAGCTAGACAAGTTGTTTGGCAATACTATTTTAAGCACGGTCCAACTGATTGCCAACAATATTACTTTACAGTCATCTACACATAGTCCTCAGAATGCAGTCCGCGGACAGGAATAACCCTTGCTAGGACTGTGTCTACTCTCCCAAAAACCAATTCCACTAAAATACCTGTCAGACAAATTAGAAAGATTTCCAAGAGATGAGGATAGTGATCCCATCGGTTCTTCTCCTACAGTTAGGTCAGTGTGAGCAGAAACTTTTAGAGAAGACACCAAACGAGTCATTAAGATTCATTTAATATTAACTTCAAGTTAGAACACTATACAGTAACACTGTAAAGAGCTATGGTAAAGCTAGACAAGTTGTTTGGCAATACTATTTTAAGCAAGGTCCTACTGATTGCCAACCACATTACTCTACGGCCATCTACACATAGTCCTCAGAATGCAGTCCCTGGACAGGAATGGAGCTTATGGAGCTTATTTATATAGCGCTTTCTAGCCCCCTGTGAGGAGCCCCAAAGCGCTTTACAATACCAGCCATCCACCCATTCATTCAGACATTCATACACCGGTAGTGGTAGCCTACCTTGCAAGGCGCCATCCAGACCTACCGGGAGCAACCATTGCTGGGACTGTGTCTACTCTCCCAAAAACCAATTCCACTAAAATACCTGTCAGACAAATTAGAAAGATTTCCAAGAGATGAGGATAGTGATCCCATCGGTTCTTCTCCTATAGTTTGGTTAGGGTGAGCAGAAACCTGTAAAGAAGACACCAAACGAGTCATTAAGATACATTTAATATTAACTTCCAAGTTAGAACACCATACAGTAATACTGTTTAAAGAGCTATGGTAAAGCTAGACAAGTTGTTTGGCAATACTATTTTAAGCAAGGTCCTACTGATTGCCAACAATATTACTCTACGGTCATCTACACACAGTCCTCAGAATGCAGTCCCACGACCAGGAATAACCATTGCTGGGACTGTGTCTACTCTCCCAAAAACACATGTCCACTAATATACCTGTCAGAAAAATTAGAACGATTGCCAAGTCAGAAAGCTGTTCACCTGTTGTTCAAGAGATGAGGATAGTGATCCCATCGGTTCTTCTCCTACAGTTTGGTTAGCGTGAGCAGAAACCTGTGGAGAAGACACCAAACGAGTCATTAAGATTCATTTAATATTAACTTCAAGTTAGAACACTATTTAGTAACACTGTGTAAAGAGCTATGGTAAAGCTAGACAAGTTGTTTGGCAATACTATTTTAAGCAAGGTCCTACTGATTGCCAACAATATTACTCTACAGTAATCTACACACAGTCCTCAGAATGCAGTCCGCGGACAGGAATAACCATTGCTAGGACTGTGTCTACTCTCCCAAAAACCAATTCCACTAAAATACCTGTCAGAAACCTTTAGAGAAGACATTAAACGAGTCATTAAGATTCATTTAATATTAACTTCAAGTTAGAACACTATACAGTAACACTGTGTAAAGAGCTATGGTAAAGCTCGACAAGTTGTTTGGCAATAATATTTTAAGCAAGGTCCTACTGATTGCCACCAATATTAATCTACGGTCATCTACACACAGTCCTCAGAATGCAGTCCCCTGACAGGAATAACCATTGCTGGGACTGTGTCTACTCTCCAAAAAACACATGTCCACTAAAATACCTGTCAGAAAAATTAGAACGATTGCCAAGTCAGAAAGCTGTTCACCTATGGTTTAAGAGATGAGGATATTGATCCCATCGGTTCTTCTCCTACAGTTTGGTTAGCGTGAGCAGAAATCTGTGGAGAAGACACCAAACGAGTCATTAAGATTCATTTAATATTAACTTCAAGTTAGAACACTATACAGTAACACTGTGTAAAGAGCTATGGTAAATCTTGACAAGTTGTTTGGCAATACTATTTTAAGCAAGGTCCTACTGATTGCCAACAATATTACTCTACGGTCATCTACACACAGTCCTCAGCATGCAGTCCCACGACAGGAATAACCATTGCTGGGACTGTGTCTACTCTCCCAAAAACACATGTCCACTAAAATACCTGTCAGAAAAATTAGAACGATTGCCAAGTCACAAAGCTGTTCACCTGTTGTTCAAGAGATGAGGATAGTGATCCCATCGGTTCTTCTCCTACAGTTTGGTCAGGGTGAGCAGAAACCTTTAGAGAAGACACCAAACGAGTCATTAAGATTAACATCAAGTTAGAACACATATACACTCATATACAGTAACACTGTGTAAAGAGCTATGGTAAAGCTAGACAAGTTGTTTGGCAATACTATTTTAAGCACGGTCCTACTGAATGCCAACAATATTACTTTACAGTCATCTACACATAGTCCTCAGAATGCAGTCCGCGGACAGGAATAACCCTTGCTGGGACTGTGTCTACTCTCCCAAAAACCAATTCCACTAAAATACCTGTCAGACAAATTAGAAAGATTTCCAAGAGATGAGGATAGTGATCCCATCGGTTCTTCTCCTATAGTTTGGTTAGGGTGAGCAGAAACCTGTGGAGAAGACACCAAACGAGTCATTAAGATACATTTAATATTAACTTCAAGTTAGAACACCATACAGTAACACTGTGTAAAGAGCTATGGTAAAGCTAGACAAGTTGTTTGACAATAATATTTTAAGCAAGGTCCTACTGATTGCCAAAAATATTACTCTACGGTCATCTACACACAGTCCTCAGAATGCAGTCCCATGACAGGAATAACCATTGCTGGGACTGTGTCTACTCTCCAAAAAACACATGTCAACTAAAATACCTGTCAGAAAAATTAGAACGATTGCCAAGTCAGAAAGCTGTTCACCTGTTGTTCAAGAGATGAGGATAGTGATCCCATCGGTTCTTCTCCTACTGTTTGGTCAGGGTGAGTAGAAATCTGTGGAGAAGACACCAAACGAGTCATTAAGATGCATTTAATATTAACTTCAAGTTAGAACACTATTACAGTAACACTGTGTAAAGAGCTATGGTAAAGCTAGACAAGTTGTTTGGCTATACTATTTTAAGCAATGTCCTACTGATTGCCAACAACTCCACGGTCATCTACACACAGTCCTCAGAATGCAGTCCCACGACAGGAATAACCATTGCTGGGACTGTGTCTACTCTCCCAAAAACACATGAGATGAGGATATTGATCCCATCGGTTCTTCTCCTACAGTTTGGTCAGGGTGAGCAGAAACCTTTAGAGAAGACACTAAACGAGTCATTAAGATTCATTTAATATTAACTTCAAGTTAGAACACTATTTAGTAACACTGTGTAAAGAGCTATGGTAAAGCTAGACAAGTTGTTTGGCAATACTATTTAAGCAAGGCCCTACTGATTGCCAACAATATTACTCTACAGTAATCTACACACAGTCCTCAGAATGCAGTCCCCTGACAGGAATAACCATTGCTGGGACTGTGTCTACACTCCCAAAAACAAATGTCCACTAAAATACCTGTCAGAAAAATTAGATCGATTTCCAAGTCAGAAAGCTGTTCAACTGTGGTTCAAGAGATGAGGAAAGAGATCCCATCGGTTCTTCTCCTACAGTGAGGGTCAGGGTGAGCAGAAACCTGTGGTTAAGACACCAAACGAGTTATTAAGATTCATTTATTATTAACCAAGTTAGAACACTATAGAATAACACTGTGTAAAGATCTATGGTAAAGCTAAACAAGTTGTTTGACAATACTATTTTAAGCAAGGTCCTACTGATTGCCAACAATATTAATCTAATCTGGGACTGTGTCTGTGTAAAGAGCTATGGTAAAGCTAGACAAGTTGTTTGGCAATAATATTTTAAGCACGGTCCTACTGATTGCCAACAATTTTACTCTACGGCCATCTACACATAGTCCTAGGAATGCAGTCCCCGGACATGAATAACCATTGCTGGGACTGTGTCTACTCTCCCAAAAACCAATTCCACTAAAATACCTGTCAGACAAATTAGAAAGATTTCCAAGAGATGAGGATAGTGATCCCATCGGTTCTTCTCCTACAGTTAGGTCAGTGTGAGTAGAAACTTTTAGAGAAGACACCAAACGAGTCATTAAGATTCATTTAATATTAACTTCAAGTTAGAACACTATACAGTAACACTGTGTAAAGAGCTATGGTAAAGCTAGACAAGTTGTTTGGCAATACTATTTTAAGCAAGTACTGATTGCCAAAAATATTACTCAACGGTCATCTACACACTGTCCTCAGAATGCAGTCCCATGACAGGAATAACCATTGCTGGGACTGTGTCTACTCTCCCAAAAACACATGTCCACTAATATACCTGTCAGAAAAATTAGAACGATTGCCAAGTCAGAAAGCTGTTCACCTGTTGTTCAAGAGATGAGGATAGTGATCCCATCGGTTCTTCTCCTACAGTTTGGTTAGCGTGAGCAGAACCCTGTGGAGAAGACACCAAACGAGTCATTAAGCATTTAATATTAACTTCAAGTTAGAACACTATACAGTAACACTGTGTAAAGAGCTATGGTAAAGCTAGACAAGTTGTTTGGCAATACTATTTTAAGCAAGGTCCTACTGATTGCCAACAATATTACTCTACGGTCATCTACACACAGTCCTCAGAATGCAGTCCCACGACAGGAATAACCATTGCTGGGACTGTGTCTACTCTCCCAAAAACACATGAGATGAGGATATTGATCCCATTGGTTCTTCTCCTACAGTATGGTCAGGGTGAGCAGAAACCTTTAGAGAAGACACTAAACAAGTCATTAAGATTCATTTAATATTAACTTCAAGTTAGAACACTATTTTAGTAACACTGTGTAAAGAGCTATGGTAAAGCTTGACAAGTTGTTTGGCAATACTATTTAAGCAAGGCCCTACTGATTGCCAGCAATATTACTCTAAAGTAATCTACACACAGTCCTAGGAATGCAGTCCCCGGACATGAATAACCATTGCTGGGACTGTGTCTACTCTCCCAAAAACAAATGTCCACTAAAATACCTGTCAGAAAAATTAGAACGATTTCCAAGTCAGAAAGCTGTTCAACTGTGGTTCAAGAGATGAGGAAAGAGATCCCATCGGTTCTTCTCCTACAGTTTGGTCAGGGTGAGCAGAAACCTTTAGAGAAGACACCAAACGAGTCATTAAGATTCATTTAATATTAACTTCAAGTTAGAACATATACACTCATATACAGTAACACTGTGTAAAGAGCTATGGTAAAGCTAGACAAGTTGTTTGGCAATACTATTTTAAGCACGGTCCTACTGAATGCCAACAATATTACTTTACAGTCATCTACACATAGTCCTCAGAATGCAGTCCGCGGACAGGAATAACCCTTGCTGGGACTGTGTCTACTCTCCCAAAAACCAATTCCACTAAAATATCTGTCAGACAAATTAGAAAGATTTCCAAGAGATGAGGATAGTGATCCCATCGGTTCTTCTCCTACAGTTAGGTCAGTGTGAGTAGAAACTTTTAGAGAAGACACCAAACGAGTCATTAAGATTCATTTAATATTAACTTCAAGTTAGAACACTATACAGTAACACTGTGTAAAGAGCTATGGTAAAGCTAGACAAGTTGTTTGGCAATAATATTTTAAGCAAGGTCCTACTGATTGCCACCAATATTAATCTACGGTCATCTACACACAGTCCTCAGAATGCAGTCCCCTGACAGGAATAACCATTGCTGGGACTGTGTCTACTCTCCAAAAAACACATGTCCACTAAAATACCTGTCAGAAAAATTAGAACGATTGCCAAGTCAGAAAGCTGTTCACCTGTTGTTCAAGAGATGAGGATAGTGATCCCATCGGTTCTTCTCCCACTGTTTGGTCAGTGTGAGTAGAAATCTGTGGAGAAGACACCAAACGAGTCATTAAGATGCATTTAATATTAACTTCAAGTTAGAGCACTATTACAGTAACACTGTGTAAAAAGCTATGGTAAAGCTAGACAAATTGTTTGGCAATACTATTTTAAGCAAGGCCCTACTGATTGCAAACAATATTACTCTACAGTAATCTACACACAGTCCTCATAATGCAGTCCCCTGACAGGAATAACCATTGCTGGGACTGTGTCTACACTCCCAAAAACAAATGTCCACTAAAATACCTGTCAGAAAAATTAGATCGATTTCCAAGTCAGAAAGCTGTTCAACTGTGGTTCAAGAGATGAGGAAAGAGATCCCATTGGTTCTTCTCCTACAGTGAGGGTCAGGGTGAGCAGAAACCTGTGGTTAAGACACCAAACGAGTTATTAAGATTCATTTATTATTAACCAAGTTAGAACACTATAGAATAACACTGTGTAAAGAGCTATGGTAAAGCTAAACAAGTTGTTTGACAATACTATTTTAAGCAAGGTCCTACTGATTGCCAACAATATTAATCTAATCTGGGACTGTGTCTACTCTCCCAAAAACACATGTCGACTAAAATACCTGTCAGAAAATTTAGAACAATTTCCAATTCAGAAAGCTGTTCACCTGTGGTTTAAGAGATGAGGATATTGATCCCATCGGTTCTTCTCCTACAGTTTGGTCAGGGTGAGCAGAAACCTTTAGAGAAGACACCAAACGAGTCATTAAGATGCATTTAATATTAAATTCAAGTTAGAACACTATTTAGTAACACTGTGTAAAGAGCTATGGTAAAGCTAGACAAGTTGTTTGGCAATACTATTTAAGCAAGGCCCTACTGATTGCCAACAATATTACTCTACAGTAATCTACACACAGTCCTCAGAATGCAGTCCCCTGACAGGAATAACCATTGCTGGGACTGTGTCTACTCTCCCAAAAACACATGTCGACTAAAATACCTGTCAGAAAATTTAGAACGATTTCCAAGTCAGAAAGTTGTTCACCTATGGTTTAAGAGATGAGGATATTGATCCCATCGGTTCTTCTCCTACAGTTTGGTCAGGGTGAGCAGAAACCTTTAGAGAAGACACCAAACGAGTCATTAAGATTCATTTAATATTAACTTCAAGTTAGAACATATACACTCATATACAGTAACACTGTGTAAAGAGCTATGGTAAAGCTAGACAAGTTGTTTGGCAATACTATTTTAAGCACGGTCCTACTGAATGCCAACAATATTACTTTACAGTCATCTACACATAGTCCTCAGAATGCAGTCCGCGGACAGGAATAACCCTTGCTGGGACTGTGTCTACTCTCCCAAAAACCAATTCCACTAAAATATCTGTCAGACAAATTAGAAAGATTTCCAAGAGATGAGGATAGTGATCCCATCGGTTCTTCTCCTACAGTTAGGTCAGTGTGAGTAGAAACTTTTAGAGAAGACACCAAACGAGTCATTAAGATTCATTTAATATTAACTTCAAGTTAGAACACTATACAGTAACACTGTGTAAAGAGCTATGGTAAAGCTAGACAAGTTGTTTGGCAATAATATTTTAAGCAAGGTCCTACTGATTGCCACCAATATTACTCTACGGTCATCTACACACAGTCCTCAGAATGCAGTCCCCTGACAGGAATAACCATTGCTGGGACTGTGTCTACTCTCCAAAAAACACATGTCCACTAAAATACCTGTCAGAAAAATTAGAACGATTGCCAAGTCAGAAAGCTGTTCACCTGTTGTTCAAGAGATGAGGATAGTGATCCCATCGGTTCTTCTCCCACTGTTTGGTCAGTGTGAGTAGAAATCTGTGGAGAAGACACCAAACGAGTCATTAAGATGCATTTAATATTAACTTCAAGTTAGAACACTATTACAGTAACACTGTGTAAAGAGCTATGGTAAAGCTAGACAAGTTGTTTGGCAATACTATTTTAAGCAAGGCCCTACTGATTGCCAACAATATTACTCTACAGTAATCTACACACAGTCCTCAGAATGCAGTCCCCTGACAGGAATAACCATTGCTGGGACTGTGTCTACACTCCCAAAAACAAATGTCCACTAAAATACCTGTCAGAAAAATTAGATCGATTTCCAAGTCAGAAAGCTGTTCAACTGTGGTTCAAGAGATGAGGAAAGAGATCCCATTGGTTCTTCTCCTACAGTGAGGGTCAGGGTGAGCAGAAACCTGTGGTTAAGACACCAAACGAGTTATTAAGATTCATTTATTATTAACCAAGTTAGAACACTATAGAATAACACTGTGTAAAGAGCTATGGTAAAGCTAAACAAGTTGTTTGACAATACTATTTTAAGCAAGGTCCTACTGATTGCCAACAATATTAATCTAATCTGGGACTGTGTCTACTCTCCCAAAAACACATGTCGACTAAAATACCTGTCAGAAAATTTAGAACTATTTCCAAGTCAGAAAGCTGTTCACCTGTGGTTTAAGAGATGAGGATATTGATCCCATCGGTTCTTCTCCTACAGTTTAGTCAGAGTGAGCAGAACCCTGTGGAGAAGACACCAAACGAGTCATTAAGATTCATTTAATATTAACTTCAAGTTAAAACACATATACACTCATATACAGTAACACTGTGTAAAGAGCTATGGTAAAGCTAGACAAGTTGTTTGGCAATAATATTTTAAGCACGGTCCTACTGATTGCCAACAATTTTACTCTACGGCCATCTACACATAGTCCTAGGAATGCAGTCCCCGGACATGAATAACCATTGCTGGGACTGTGTCTACTCTCCCAAAAACAAATGTCCACTAATATACCTGTCAGAAAAATTAGAACGATTGCCAAGTCAGAAAGCTGTTCACCTGTTGTTCAAGAGATGAGGATAGTGATCCCATCGGTTCTTCTCCTACAGTTTGGTTAGCGTGAGCAGAACCCTGTGGAGAAGACACCAAACGAGTCATTAAGATTCATTTAATATTAACTTCAAGTTAGAACACTATACAGTAACACTGTGTAAAGAGCTATGGTAAAGCTAGACAAGTTGTTTGGCAATACTATTTTAAGCAAGTACTGATTGCCAAAAATATTACTCAACGGTCATCTACACACAGTCCTCAGAATGCAGTCCCATGACAGGAATAACCATTGCTGAGACTGTGTCTACTCTCCCAAAAACACATGTCCACTAATATACCTGTCAGAAAAATTAGAACGATTGCCAAGTCAGAAAGCTGTTCACCTCTTGTTCAAGAGATGAGGATAGTGATCCCATCGGTTCTTCTCCTACAGTTTGGTTAGCGTGAGCAGAAACCTTTAGAGAAGACACTAAACGAGTCATTAAGATTCATTTAATATTAACTTCAAGTTAGAACACTATTTAGTAACACTGTGTAAAGAGCTATGGTAAAGCTAGACAAGTTGTTTGGCAATACTATTTAAGCAAGGCCCTACTGATTGCCAACAATATTACTCTACAGTAATCTACACACAGTCCTCAGAATGCAGTCCCCTGACAGGAATAACCATTGCTGGGACTGTGTCTACACTCCCAAAAACAAATGTCCACTAAAATACCTGTCAGAAAAATTAGATCGATTTCCAAGTCAGAAAGCTGTTCAACTGTGGTTCAAGAGATGAGGAAAGAGATCCCATTGGTTCTTCTCCTACAGTGAGGGTCAGGGTGAGCAGAAACCTGTGGTTAAGACACCAAACGAGTTATTAAGATTCATTTATTATTAACCAAGTTAGAACACTATAGAATAACACTGTGTAAAGAGCTATGGTAAAGCTAAACAAGTTGTTAACACTGTGTAAAGAGCTATGGTAAAGCTAAACAAGTTGTTTGACAATACTATTTTAAGCAAGGTCCTACTGATTGCCAACAATATTAATCTAATCTGGGACTGTGTCTACTCTCCCAAAAACACATGTCGACTAAAATACCTGTCAGAAAATTTAGAACTATTTCCAAGTCAGAAAGCAGTTCACCTGTGGTTTAAGAGATGAGGATATTGATCCCATCGGTTCTTCTCCTACATTGAGAATTAACTTTCTTCTCTTCTTCTCCTACAGTTTAGTCAGAGTGAGCAGAACCTATATGGAGAAGACACCAAACGAGTCATTAAGATTCATTTAATATTAACTTCAAGTTAAAACACATATACACTCATATACAGTAACACTGTGTAAAGAGCTATGGTAAAGCTAGACAAGTTGTTTGGCAATAATATTTTAAGCACGGTCCTACTGATTGCCAACAATTTTACTCTACGGCCATCTACACATAGTCCTAGGAATGCAGTCCCCGGACATGAATAACCATTGCTGGGACTGTGTCTACTCTCCCAAAAACCAATTCCACTAAAATACCTGTCAGACAAATTAGAAAGATTTCCAAGAGATGAGGATAGTGATCCCATCGGTTCTTCTCCTACAGTTAGGTCAGTGTGAGTAGAAACTTTTAGAGAAGACACCAAACGAGTCATTAAGATTCATTTAATATTAACTTCAAGTTAGAACACTATACAGTAACACTGTGTAAAGAGCTATGGTAAAGCTAGACAAGTTGTTTGGCAATACTATTTTAAGCAAGTACTGATTGCCAAAAATATTACTCAACGGTCATCTACACACAGTCCTCAGAATGCAGTCCCATGACAGGAATAACCATTGCTGGGACTGTGTCTACTCTCCCAAAAACACATGAGATGAGGATATTGATCCCATTGGTTCTTCTCCTACAGTTTGGTCAGGGTGAGCAGAAACCTTTAGAGAAGACACTAAACAAGTCATTAAGATTCATTTAATATTAACTTCAAGTTAGAACACTATTTAGTAACACTGTGTTAAGAGCTATGGTAAAGCTTGACAAGTTGTTTGGCAATACTATTTAAGCAAGGCCCTACTGATTGCCAGCAATATTACTCTAAAGTAATCTACACACAGTCCTAGGAATGCAGTCCCCGGACATGAATAACCATTGCTGGGACTGTGTCTACTCTCCCAAAAACAAATGTCCACTAAAATACCTGTCAGAAAAATTAGAACGATTTCCAAGTCCGAAAGCTGTTCAACTGTGGTTCAAGAGATGAGGAAAGAGATCCCATCGGTTCTTCTCCTTCAGTTTGGTCAGGGTGAGTAAAAACCTGTGGAGAAGACACCAAACGAGTCATTAAGATTCATTTAATATTAACTTCAAGTTAGAACACTATACAGTAACACTGTGTAAAAAGAGCTATGGTAAAGCTAGACAAGTTGTTTGGTAATACTATTTTAAGCAAGGTCCTACTGATTGCCAACAATATTAATCTAATCTGGGACTGTGTCTACTCTCCCAAAAACACATGTCGACTAAAATACCTGTCAGAAAATTTAGAACTATTTCCAAGTCAGAAAGCTGTTCACCTGTGGTTTAAGAGATGAGGATATTGATCCCATCGGTTCTTCTCCTACAGTTTAGTCAGAGTGAGCAGAACCCTGTGGAGAAGACACCAAACGAGTCATTAAGATTCATTTAATATTAACTTCAAGTTAAAACACATATACACTCATATACAGTAACACTGTGTAAAGAGCTATGGTAAAGCTAGACAAGTTGTTTGGCAATAATATTTTAAGCACGGTCCTACTGATTGCCAACAATTTTACTCTACGGCCATCTACACATAGTCCTAGGAATGCAGTCCCCGGACATGAATAACCATTGCTGGGACTGTGTCTACTCTCCCAAAAACCAATTCCACTAAAATACCTGTCAGACAAATTAGAAAGATTTCCAAGAGATGAGGATAGTGATCCCATCGGTTCTTCTCCTACAGTTAGGTCAGTGTGAGTAGAAACTTTTAGAGAAGACACCAAACGAGTCATTAAGATTCATTTAATATTAACTTCAAGTTAGAACACTATACAGTAACACTGTGTAAAGAGCTATGGTAAAGCTAGACAAGTTGTTTGGCAATACTATTTTAAGCAAGTACTGATTGCCACCAATATTAATCTACGGTCATCTACACACAGTCCTCAGAATGCAGTCCCTTGACAGGAATAACCATTGCTGGGACTGTGTCTACTCTCCAAAAAACACATGTCCACTGATTGCCTGTCAGAAAAATTAGAACGATTGCCAAGTCAGAAAGCTGTTCACCTGTTGTTCAAGAGATGAGGATAGTGATACCATCGGTTCTTCTCCTACAGTTTGGTCAGGGTGAGCAGAAATCCTGTGGAGAAGACACCAAACGAGTCATTAAGATGCATTTAATATTAACTTCAAGTTAGAACACTATTACAGTAACACTGTGTAAAGAGCTATGGTAAAGCTAGACAAGTTGTTTGGCAATACTATTTTAAGCAAGGTCCTACTGATTGCCAACAATATTACTCTACGGTCATCTACACACAGTCCTCAGAATGCAGTCCCACGACAGGAATAACCATTGCTGGGACTGTGTCTACTCTCCCAAAAACACATGAGATGAGGATATTGATCCCATCGGTTCTTCTCCTACAGTTTGGTCAGGGTGAGCAGAAACCTTTAGAGAAGACACTAAACGAGTCATTAAGATTCATTTAATATTAACTTCAAGTTAGAACACTATTTAGTAACACTGTGTAAAGAGCTATGGTAAAGCTAGACAAGTTGTTTGGCAATACTATTTTAAGCAAGGTCTTACTGATTGCCACAATATTAATCTACGGTCATCTACACACAGTCCTCAGAATGCAGTCCCTTGACAGGAATAACCATTGCTGGGACTGTGTCTACTCTCCAAAAAACACATGTCCACTGATAGCCTGTCAGAAAAATTAGAACGATTGCCAAGTCAGAAAGCTGTTCACCTGTTGTTCAAGAGATGAGGATAGTGATCCCATCGGTTCTTCTCCTACAGTTTGGTTAGCGTGAGCAGAACCCTGTGGAGAAGACACCAAACGAGTCATTAAGATTCATTTAATATTAACTTCAAGTTAGAACACTATACAGTAACACTGTGTAAAGAGCTATGGTAAAGCTTGACAAGTTGTTTGGCAATACTATTTTAAGCAAGGTCTTACTGATTGCCACCAATATTAATCTACGGTCATCTACACACAGTCCTCAGAATGCAGTCCCTTGACAGGAATAACCATTGCTGGGACTGTGTCTACTCTCCAAAAAACACATGTCCACTGATTGCCTGTCAGAAAAATTAGAACGATTGCCAAGTCAGAAAGCTGTTCACCTGTTGTTCAAGAGATGAGGATAGTGATACCATCGGTTCTTCTCCTACTGTTTGGTCAGGGTGAGTAGAAATCTGTGGAGAAGACACCAAACGAGTCATTAAGATGCATTTAATATTAACTTCAAGTTAGAACACTATTACAGTAACACTGTGTAAAGAGCTATTGTAAAGCTAGACAAGTTGTTTGGCAATACTATTTTAAGCAAGGTCCTACTGATTGCCAACAACTCTACGGTCATCTACACACAGTCCTCAGAATGCAGTCCCACGACAGGAATAACCATTGCTGGGACTGTGTCTACTCTCCCAAAAACACATGAGATGAGGATATTGATCCCATCGGTTCTTCTCCTACAGTATGGTCAGGGTGAGCAGAAACCTTTAGAGAAGACACTAAACAAGTCATTAAGATTCATTTAATATTAACTTCAAGTTAGAACACTATTTAGTAACACTGTGTAAAGAGCTATGGTAAAGCTTGACAAGTTGTTTGGCAATACTATTTAAGCAAGGCCCTACTGATTGCCAGCAATATTACTCTAAAGTAATCTACACACAGTCCTAGGAATGCAGTCCCCGGACATGAATAACCATTGCTGGGACTGTGTCTACTCTCCCAAAAACAAATGTCCACTAAAATACCTGTCAGAAAAATTAGAACGATTTCCAAGTCCGAAAGCTGTTCAACTGTGGTTCAAGAGATGAGGAAAGAGATCCCATCGGTTCTTCTCCTTCAGTTTGGTCAGGGTGAGTAAAAACCTGTGGAGAAGACACCAAACGAGTCATTAAGATTCATTTAATATTAACTTCAAGTTAGAACACTATACAGTAACACTGTGTAAAAAGAGCTATGGTAAAGCTAGACAAGTTGTTTGGTAATACTATTTTAAGCAAGGTCCTACTGATTGCCAACAATATTAATCTAATCTGGGACTGTGTCTACTCTCCCAAAAACACATGTCGACTAAAATACCTGTCAGAACATTTAGAACTATTTCCAAGTCAGAAAGCTGTTCACCTGTGGTTTAAGAGATGAGGATATTGATCCCATCGGTTCTTCTCCTACAGTTTGGTCAGGGTGAGCAGAAACCTTCAGAGAAGACACCAAACGAGTCATTAAGATTCATTTAATATTAACTTCAAGTTAGAACACTATACAGTAACACTGTGTAAAGAGCTATGGTAAAGCTAGACAAGTTGTTTGGCAATACTATTTTAAGCAAGGTCCTACTGATTGCCAACAATATTAATCTAATCTGGGACTGTGTCTACTCTCCCAAAAACACATGTCGACTAAAATACCTGTCAGAAAATTTAGAACTATTTCCAAGTCAGAAAGCTGTTCACCTGTGGTTTAAGAGATGAGGATATTGATCCCATCGGTTCTTCTCCTACAGTTTGGTCAGGGTGAGCAGAACCCTGTGGAGAAGACACCAAACGAGTCATTAAGATTCATTTAATATTAACCAAGTTAGAACACTATAGAATAACACTGTGTAAAGAGCTATGGTAAAGCTAGACAAGTTGTTTGGCAATACTATTTTAAGCACGGTCCTACTGATTGCCAACAATTTTACTCTACGGCCATCTACACATAGTCCTAGGAATGCTGTCCCCGGACATGAATAACCATTGCTGGGACTGTGTCTACTCTCCCAAAAACAAATGTCCACTAAAATACCTGTCAGAAAAATTAGAACGATTTCCAAGTCAGAAAGCTGTTCAACTGTGGTTCAAGAGATGAGGAAAGAGATCCCATCGGTTCTTCTCCTACAGTTTGGTCAGGGTGAGTAAAAACCTGTGGAGAAGACACCAAACGAGTCATTAAGATTCATTTAATATTAACTTCAAGTTAGAACACTATACAGTAACACTGTGTAAAAAGAGCTATGGTAAAGCTAGACAAGTTGTTTGGTAATACTATTTTAAGCAAGGTCCTACTGATTGCCAACAATATTAATCTAATCTGGGACTGTGTCTACTCTCCCAAAAACACATGTCGACTAAAATACCTGTCAGAAAATTTAGAACTATTTCCAAGTCAGAAAGCTGTTCACCTGTGGTTTAAGAGATGAGGATATTGATCCCATCGGTTCTTCTCCTACAGTTTGGTCAGGGTGAGCAGAAACCTTTAGAGAAGACACCAAACGAGTCATTAAGATTCATTTAATATTAACTTCAAGATAGAACATATACACTCATATACAGTAACACTGTGTAAATAGCTATGGTAAAGCTAGACAAGTTGTTTGGCAATACTATTTTAAGCACGGTCCTACTGAATGCCAACAATATTACTTTACAGTCATCTACACATAGTCCTCAGAATGCAGTCCGCGGACAGAAATAACCCTTGCTGGGACTGTGTCTACTCTCCAAAAAACACATGTCCACTAAAATACCTGTCAGAAAAATTAGAACGATTGCCAAGTCAGAAAGCTGTTCACCTGTTGTTCAAGAGATGAGGATAGTGATCCCATCGGTTCTTCTCCCACTGTTTGGTCAGGGTGAGTAGAAATCTGTGGAGAAGACACCAAAAGAGTCATTAAGATGCATTTAATATTAACTTCAAGTTAGAACACTATTACAGTAACACTGTGGAGAAGACACCAAACGAGTCATTAAGATGCATTTAATATTAAATTCAAGTTATAACACTATTAAAGTAACACTGTGTAAAGAGCTATTGTAAAGCTAGACAAGTTGTTTGGCAATACTATTTTAAGCAAGGTCCTACTGATTGCCAACAATATTACTCTACGGTCATCTACACACAGTCCTTAGTTATAACACTGTGTAAAGAGCTATGGTAAAGCTAGACAAGTTGTTTGGCAATAGTATTTTAAGCACGGTCCTACTGATTGCCAACAATTTTACTCTACGGCCATCTACACATAGTCCTAGGAATGCAGTCCCCGGACATGAATAACCATTGCTGGGACTGTGTCTACTCTCCCAAAAACAAATGTCCACTAAAATACCTGTCAGAAAAATTAGAACGATTTCCAAGTCAGAAAGCTGTTCAACTGTGGTTCAAGAGATGAGGAAAGAGATCCCATCGGTTCTTCTCCTACAGTTTGGTTAGCGTGAGCAGAACCCTGTGGAGAAGACACCAAACGAGTCATTAAGATTCATTTAATATTAACTTCAAGTTAGAACACTATACAGTAACACTGTGTAAAGAGCTATGGTAAAGCTTGACAAGTTGTTTGGCAATACTATTTTAAGCAAGGCCCTACTGATTGCCACCAATATTAATCTACAGTAATCTACACACAGTCCTCAGAATGCAGTCCCCTGACAGGAATAACCATTGCTGGGACTGTGTCTACTCTCCCAAAAACACATGTCGACTAAAATACCTGTCAGAAAATTTAGAACGATTTCCAAGTCAGAAAGTTGTTCACCTATGGTTTAAGAGATGAGGATATTGATCCCATCGGTTCTTCTCCTACAGTTTGGTCAGGGTGAGCAGAAACCTTTAGAGAAGACACCAAACGAGTCATTAAGATTCATTTAATATTAACTTCAAGTTAGAACACTATTACAGTAACACTGTGTAAAGAGCTATGGTAAAGCTAGACAAGTTGTTTGGCAATACTATTTTAAGCAAGGTCCTACTGATTGCCAACAATATTACTCTACGGTCATCTACACACAGTCCTCAGAATGCAGTCCCACGACAGGAATAACCATTGCTGGGACTGTGTCTACTCTCCCAAAAACACATGAGATGAGGATATTGATCCCATCGGTTCTTCTCCTACAGTATGGTCAGGGTGAGCAGAAACCTTTAGAGAAGACACTAAACAAGTCATTAAGATTCATTTAATATTAACTTCAAGTTAGAACACTATTTAGTAACACTGTGTAAAGAGCTATGGTAAAGCTTGACAAGTTGTTTGGCAATACTATTTAAGCAAGGCCCTACTGATTGCCAGCAATATTACTCTAAAGTAATCTACACACAGTCCTAGGAATGCAGTCCCCGGACATGAATAACCATTGCTGGGACTGTGTCTACTCTCCCAAAAACAAATGTCCACTAAAATACCTGTCAGAAAAATTAGAACGATTTCCAAGTCCGAAAGCTGTTCAACTGTGGTTCAAGAGATGAGGAAAGAGATCCCATCGGTTCTTCTCCTTCAGTTTGGTCAGGGTGAGTAAAAACCTGTGGAGAAGACACCAAACGAGTCATTAAGATTCATTTAATATTAACTTCAAGTTAGAACACTATACAGTAACACTGTGTAAAAAGAGCTATGGTAAAGCTAGACAAGTTGTTTGGTAATACTATTTTAAGCAAGGTCCTACTGATTGCCAACAATATTAATCTAATCTGGGACTGTGTCTACTCTCCCAAAAACACATGTCGACTAAAATACCTGTCAGAACATTTAGAACTATTTCCAAGTCAGAAAGCTGTTCACCTGTGGTTTAAGAGATGAGGATATTGATCCCATCGGTTCTTCTCCTACAGTTTGGTCAGGGTGAGCAGAAACCTTCAGAGAAGACACCAAACGAGTCATTAAGATTCATTTAATATTAACTTCAAGTTAGAACACTATACAGTAACACTGTGTAAAGAGCTATGGTAAAGCTAGACAAGTTGTTTGGCAATAATATTTTAAGCAAGGTCCTACTGATTGCCACCAATATTAATCTACGATCATCTACACACAGTCCTCAGAATGCAGTCCCCTGACAGGAATAACCATTGCTGGGACTGTGTCTACTCTCCAAAAAACACATGTCCACTAAAATACCTGTCAGAAAAATTAGAACGATTGCCAAGTCAGAAAGCTGTTCACCTGTTGTTCAAGAGATGAGGATAGTGATCCCATCGGTTCTTCTCCCACTGTTTGGTCAGGGTGAGTAGAAATCTGTGGAGAAGACACCAAACGAGTCATTAAGATGCATTTAATATTAACTTCAAGTTAGAACACTATTACAGTAACACTGTGTAAAGAGCTATGGTAAAGCTAGACAAGTTGTTTGGCAATACTATTTTAAGCAAGGTCCTACTGATTGCCAACAATATTAATCTAATCTGGGACTGTGTCTACTCTCCCAAAAACACATGTCGACTAAAATACCTGTCAGAAAATTTAGAACTATTTCCAAGTCAGAAAGCTGTTCACCTGTGGTTTAAGAGATGAGGATATTGATCCCATCGGTTCTTCTCCTACAGTTTGGTCAGGGTGAGCAGAACCCTGTGGAGAAGACACCAAACGAGTCATTAAGATTCATTTAATATTAACCAAGTTAGAACACTATAGAATAACACTGTGTAAAGAGCTATGGTAAAGCTAGACAAGTTGTTTGGCAATACTATTTTAAGCACGGTCCTACTGATTGCCAACAATTTTACTCTACGGCCATCTACACATAGTCCTAGGAATGCTGTCCCCGGACATGAATAACCATTGCTGGGACTGTGTCTACTCTCCCAAAAACAAATGTCCACTAAAATACCTGTCAGAAAAATTAGAACGATTTCCAAGTCAGAAAGCTGTTCAACTGTGGTTCAAGAGATGAGGAAAGAGATCCCATCGGTTCTTCTCCTACAGTTTGGTCAGGGTGAGTAAAAACCTGTGGAGAAGACACCAAACGAGTCATTAAGATTCATTTAATATTAACTTCAAGTTAGAACACTATACAGTAACACTGTGTAAAAAGAGCTATGGTAAAGCTAGACAAGTTGTTTGGTAATACTATTTTAAGCAAGGTCCTACTGATTGCCAACAATATTAATCTAATCTGGGACTGTGTCTACTCTCCCAAAAACACATGTCGACTAAAATACCTGTCAGAAAATTTAGAACTATTTCCAAGTCAGAAAGCTGTTCACCTGTGGTTTAAGAGATGAGGATATTGATCCCATCGGTTCTTCTCCTACAGTTTGGTCAGGGTGAGCAGAAACCTTTAGAGAAGACACCAAACGAGTCATTAAGATTCATTTAATATTAACTTCAAGATAGAACATATACACTCATATACAGTAACACTGTGTAAATAGCTATGGTAAAGCTAGACAAGTTGTTTGGCAATACTATTTTAAGCACGGTCCTACTGAATGCCAACAATATTACTTTACAGTCATCTACACATAGTCCTCAGAATGCAGTCCGCGGACAGAAATAACCCTTGCTGGGACTGTGTCTACTCTCCAAAAAACACATGTCCACTAAAATACCTGTCAGAAAAATTAGAACGATTGCCAAGTCAGAAAGCTGTTCACCTGTTGTTCAAGAGATGAGGATAGTGATCCCATCGGTTCTTCTCCCACTGTTTGGTCAGGGTGAGTAGAAATCTGTGGAGAAGACACCAAAAGAGTCATTAAGATGCATTTAATATTAACTTCAAGTTAGAACACTATTACAGTAACACTGTGGAGAAGACACCAAACGAGTCATTAAGATGCATTTAATATTAAATTCAAGTTATAACACTATTAAAGTAACACTGTGTAAAGAGCTATTGTAAAGCTAGACAAGTTGTTTGGCAATACTATTTTAAGCAAGGTCCTACTGATTGCCAACAATATTACTCTACGGTCATCTACACACAGTCCTTAGTTATAACACTGTGTAAAGAGCTATGGTAAAGCTAGACAAGTTGTTTGGCAATAGTATTTTAAGCACGGTCCTACTGATTGCCAACAATTTTACTCTACGGCCATCTACACATAGTCCTAGGAATGCAGTCCCCGGACATGAATAACCATTGCTGGGACTGTGTCTACTCTCCCAAAAACAAATGTCCACTAAAATACCTGTCAGAAAAATTAGAACGATTTCCAAGTCAGAAAGCTGTTCAACTGTGGTTCAAGAGATGAGGAAAGAGATCCCATCGGTTCTTCTCCTACAGTTTGGTTAGCGTGAGCAGAACCCTGTGGAGAAGACACCAAACGAGTCATTAAGATTCATTTAATATTAACTTCAAGTTAGAACACTATACAGTAACACTGTGTAAAGAGCTATGGTAAAGCTTGACAAGTTGTTTGGCAATACTATTTTAAGCAAGGCCCTACTGATTGCCACCAATATTAATCTACAGTAATCTACACACAGTCCTCAGAATGCAGTCCCCTGACAGGAATAACCATTGCTGGGACTGTGTCTACTCTCCCAAAAACACATGTCGACTAAAATACCTGTCAGAAAATTTAGAACGATTTCCAAGTCAGAAAGTTGTTCACCTATGGTTTAAGAGATGAGGATATTGATCCCATCGGTTCTTCTCCTACAGTTTGGTCAGGGTGAGCAGAAACCTTTAGAGAAGACACCAAACGAGTCATTAAGATTCATTTAATATTAACTTCAAGTTAGAACACTATTACAGTAACACTGTGTAAAGAGCTATGGTAAAGCTAGACAAGTTGTTTGGCAATACTATTTTAAGCAAGGTCCTACTGATTGCCAACAATATTACTCTACGGTCATCTACACACAGTCCTCAGAATGCAGTCCCACGACAGGAATAACCATTGCTGGGACTGTGTCTACTCTCCCAAAAACACATGAGATGAGGATATTGATCCCATCGGTTCTTCTCCTACAGTATGGTCAGGGTGAGCAGAAACCTTTAGAGAAGACACTAAACAAGTCATTAAGATTCATTTAATATTAACTTCAAGTTAGAACACTATTTAGTAACACTGTGTAAAGAGCTATGGTAAAGCTTGACAAGTTGTTTGGCAATACTATTTAAGCAAGGCCCTACTGATTGCCAGCAATATTACTCTAAAGTAATCTACACACAGTCCTAGGAATGCAGTCCCCGGACATGAATAACCATTGCTGGGACTGTGTCTACTCTCCCAAAAACAAATGTCCACTAAAATACCTGTCAGAAAAATTAGAACGATTTCCAAGTCCGAAAGCTGTTCAACTGTGGTTCAAGAGATGAGGAAAGAGATCCCATCGGTTCTTCTCCTTCAGTTTGGTCAGGGTGAGTAAAAACCTGTGGAGAAGACACCAAACGAGTCATTAAGATTCATTTAATATTAACTTCAAGTTAGAACACTATACAGTAACACTGTGTAAAAAGAGCTATGGTAAAGCTAGACAAGTTGTTTGGTAATACTATTTTAAGCAAGGTCCTACTGATTGCCAACAATATTAATCTAATCTGGGACTGTGTCTACTCTCCCAAAAACACATGTCGACTAAAATACCTGTCAGAACATTTAGAACTATTTCCAAGTCAGAAAGCTGTTCACCTGTGGTTTAAGAGATGAGGATATTGATCCCATCGGTTCTTCTCCTACAGTTTGGTCAGGGTGAGCAGAAACCTTCAGAGAAGACACCAAACGAGTCATTAAGATTCATTTAATATTAACTTCAAGTTAGAACACTATACAGTAACACTGTGTAAAGAGCTATGGTAAAGCTAGACAAGTTGTTTGGCAATAATATTTTAAGCAAGGTCCTACTGATTGCCACCAATATTAATCTACGATCATCTACACACAGTCCTCAGAATGCAGTCCCCTGACAGGAATAACCATTGCTGGGACTGTGTCTACTCTCCAAAAAACACATGTCCACTAAAATACCTGTCAGAAAAATTAGAACGATTGCCAAGTCAGAAAGCTGTTCACCTGTTGTTCAAGAGATGAGGATAGTGATCCCATCGGTTCTTCTCCCACTGTTTGGTCAGGGTGAGTAGAAATCTGTGGAGAAGACACCAAACGAGTCATTAAGATGCATTTAATATTAACTTCAAGTTAGAACACTATTACAGTAACACTGTGTAAAGAGCTATGGTAAAGCTAGACAAGTTGTTTGGCAATACTATTTTAAGCAAGGTCCTACTGATTGCCAACAATATTAATCTAATCTGGGACTGTGTCTACTCTCCCAAAAACACATGTCGACTAAAATACCTGTCAGAAAATTTAGAACTATTTCCAAGTCAGAAAGCTGTTCACCTGTGGTTTAAGAGATGAGGATATTGATCCCATCGGTTCTTCTCCTACAGTTTGGTCAGGGTGAGCAGAACCCTGTGGAGAAGACACCAAACGAGTCATTAAGATTCATTTAATATTAACCAAGTTAGAACACTATAGAATAACACTGTGTAAAGAGCTATGGTAAAGCTAGACAAGTTGTTTGGCAATACTATTTTAAGCACGGTCCTACTGATTGCCAACAATTTTACTCTACGGCCATCTACACATAGTCCTAGGAATGCTGTCCCCGGACATGAATAACCATTGCTGGGACTGTGTCTACTCTCCCAAAAACAAATGTCCACTAAAATACCTGTCAGAAAAATTAGAACGATTTCCAAGTCAGAAAGCTGTTCAACTGTGGTTCAAGAGATGAGGAAAGAGATCCCATCGGTTCTTCTCCTACAGTTTGGTCAGGGTGAGTAAAAACCTGTGGAGAAGACACCAAACGAGTCATTAAGATTCATTTAATATTAACTTCAAGTTAGAACACTATACAGTAACACTGTGTAAAAAGAGCTATGGTAAAGCTAGACAAGTTGTTTGGTAATACTATTTTAAGCAAGGTCCTACTGATTGCCAACAATATTAATCTAATCTGGGACTGTGTCTACTCTCCCAAAAACACATGTCGACTAAAATACCTGTCAGAAAATTTAGAACTATTTCCAAGTCAGAAAGCTGTTCACCTGTGGTTTAAGAGATGAGGATATTGATCCCATCGGTTCTTCTCCTACAGTTTGGTCAGGGTGAGCAGAAACCTTTAGAGAAGACACCAAACGAGTCATTAAGATTCATTTAATATTAACTTCAAGATAGAACATATACACTCATATACAGTAACACTGTGTAAATAGCTATGGTAAAGCTAGACAAGTTGTTTGGCAATACTATTTTAAGCACGGTCCTACTGAATGCCAACAATATTACTTTACAGTCATCTACACATAGTCCTCAGAATGCAGTCCGCGGACAGAAATAACCCTTGCTGGGACTGTGTCTACTCTCCAAAAAACACATGTCCACTAAAATACCTGTCAGAAAAATTAGAACGATTGCCAAGTCAGAAAGCTGTTCACCTGTTGTTCAAGAGATGAGGATAGTGATCCCATCGGTTCTTCTCCCACTGTTTGGTCAGGGTGAGTAGAAATCTGTGGAGAAGACACCAAAAGAGTCATTAAGATGCATTTAATATTAACTTCAAGTTAGAACACTATTACAGTAACACTGTGGAGAAGACACCAAACGAGTCATTAAGATGCATTTAATATTAAATTCAAGTTATAACACTATTAAAGTAACACTGTGTAAAGAGCTATTGTAAAGCTAGACAAGTTGTTTGGCAATACTATTTTAAGCAAGGTCCTACTGATTGCCAACAATATTACTCTACGGTCATCTACACACAGTCCTCAGTTATAACACTGTGTAAAGAGCTATGGTAAAGCTAGACAAGTTGTTTGGCAATACTATTTTAAGCACGGTCCTACTGATTGCCAACAATTTTACTCTACGGCCATCTACACATAGTCCTAGGAATGCAGTCCCCGGACATGAATAACCATTGCTGGGACTGTGTCTACTCTCCCAAAAACAAATGTCCACTAAAATACCTGTCAGAAAAATTAGAACGATTTCCAAGTCAGAAAGCTGTTCAACTGTGGTTCAAGAGATGAGGAAAGAGATCCCATCGGTTCTTCTCCTACAGTTTGGTTAGCGTGAGCAGAACCCTGTGGAGAAGACACCAAACGAGTCATTAAGATTCATTTAATATTAACTTCAAGTTAGAACACTATACAGTAACACTGTGTAAAGAGCTATGGTAAAGCTTGACAAGTTGTTTGGCAATACTATTTTAAGCAAGGCCCTACTGATTGCCACCAATATTAATCTACAGTAATCTACACACAGTCCTCAGAATGCAGTCCCCTGACAGGAATAACCATTGCTGGGACTGTGTCTACTCTCCCAAAAACACATGTCGACTAAAATACCTGTCAGAAAATTTAGAACGATTTCCAAGTCAGAAAGTTGTTCACCTATGGTTTAAGAGATGAGGATATTGATCCCATCGGTTCTTCTCCTACAGTTTGGTCAGGGTGAGCAGAAACCTTTAGAGAAGACACCAAACGAGTCATTAAGATTCATTTAATATTAACTTCAAGTTAGAACATATACACTCATATACAGTAACACTGTGTAAAGAGCTATGGTAAAGCTAGACAAGTTGTTTGGCAATACTATTTTAAGCACAATCCTACTGAATGCCAACAATATTACTTTACAGTCATCTACACATAGTCCTCAGAATGCAGTCCGCGGACAGGAATAACCCTTGCTGGGACTGTGTCTACTCTCCCAAAAACCAATTCCACTAAAATATCTGTCAGACAAATTAGAAAGATTTCCAAGAGATGAGGATAGTGATCCCATCGGTTCTTCTCCTACAGTTAGGTCAGTGTGAGTAGAAACTTTTAGAGAAGACACCAAACGAGTCATTAAGATTCATTTAATATTAACTTCAAGTTAGAACACTATACAGTAACACTGTGTAAAGAGCTATGGTAAAGCTAGACAAGTTGTTTGGCAATACTATTTAAGCAAGGCCCTACTGATTGCCAACAATATTACTCTACAGTAATCTACACACAGTCCTCAGAATGCAGTCCCCTGACAGGAATAACCATTGCTGGGACTGTGTCTACACTCCCAAAAACAAATGTCCACTAAAATACCTGTCAGAAAAATTAGATCGATTTCCAAGTCAGAAAGCTGTTCAACTGTGGTTCAAGAGATGAGGAAAGAGATCCCATCGGTTCTTCTCCTACAGTGAGGGTCAGGGTGAGCAGAAACCTGTGGTTAAGACACCAAACGAGTTATTAAGATTCATTTATTATTAACCAAGTTAGAACACTATAGAATAACACTGTGTAAAGAGCTATGGTAAAGCTAAACAAGTTGTTTGACAATACTATTTTAAGCAAGGTCCTACTGATTGCCAACAATATTAATCTAATCTGGGACTGTGTCTACTCTCCCAAAAACACATGTCGACTAAAATACCTGTCAGAAAATTTAGAACTATTTCCAAGTCAGAAAGCTGTTCACCTGTGGTTTAAGAGATGAGGATATTGATCCCATCGGTTCTTCTCCTACAGTTTGGTCAGGGTGAGCAGAAACCTTTAGAGAAGACACCAAACGAGTCATTAAGATTCATTTAATATTAACTTCAAGTTAGAACACTATACAGTAACACTGTGTAAAGAGCTATGGTAAAGCTAGACAAGTTGTTTGGCAATAATATTTTAAGCAAGGTCCTACTGATTGCCACCAATATTAATCTACGATCATCTACACACAGTCCTCAGAATGCAGTCCCCTGACAGGAATAACCATTGCTGGGACTGTGTCTACTCTCCAAAAAACACATGTCCACTAAAATACCTGTCAGAAAAATTAGAACGATTGCCAAGTCAGAAAGCTGTTCACCTGTTGTTCAAGAGATGAGGATAGTGATCCCATCGGTTCTTCTCCCACTGTTTGGTCAGGGTGAGTAGAAATCTGTGGAGAAGACACCAAACGAGTCATTAAGATGCATTTAATATTAACTTCAAGTTAGAACACTATTACAGTAACACTGTGTAAAGAGCTATGGTAAAGCTAGACAAGTTGTTTGGCAATACTATTTTAAGCAAGGTCCTACTGATTGCCAACAATATTAATCTAATCTGGGACTGTGTCTACTCTCCCAAAAACACATGTCGACTAAAATACCTGTCAGAAAATTTAGAACTATTTCCAAGTCAGAAAGCTGTTCACCTGTGGTTTAAGAGATGAGGATATTGATCCCATCGGTTCTTCTCCTACAGTTTGGTCAGGGTGAGCAGAACCCTGTGGAGAAGACACCAAACGAGTCATTAAGATTCATTTAATATTAACCAAGTTAGAACACTATAGAATAACACTGTGTAAAGAGCTATGGTAAAGCTAGACAAGTTGTTTGGCAATACTATTTTAAGCACGGTCCTACTGATTGCCAACAATTTTACTCTACGGCCATCTACACATAGTCCTAGGAATGCTGTCCCCGGACATGAATAACCATTGCTGGGACTGTGTCTACTCTCCCAAAAACAAATGTCCACTAAAATACCTGTCAGAAAAATTAGAACGATTTCCAAGTCAGAAAGCTGTTCAACTGTGGTTCAAGAGATGAGGAAAGAGATCCCATCGGTTCTTCTCCTACAGTTTGGTCAGGGTGAGTAAAAACCTGTGGAGAAGACACCAAACGAGTCATTAAGATTCATTTAATATTAACTTCAAGTTAGAACACTATACAGTAACACTGTGTAAAAAGAGCTTTACCATAGCTCTTTTTCTATTAACTATTTCCAAGTCAGAAAGCTGTTCACCTGTGGTTTAAGAGATGAGGATATTGATCCCATCGGTTCTTCTCCTACAGTTTGGTCAGGGTGAGCAGAAACCTTTAGAGAAGACACCAAACGAGTCATTAAGATTCATTTAATATTAACTTCAAGATAGAACATATACACTCATATACAGTAACACTGTGTAAATAGCTATGGTAAAGCTAGACAAGTTGTTTGGCAATACTATTTTAAGCACGGTCCTACTGAATGCCAACAATATTACTTTACAGTCATCTACACATAGTCCTCAGAATGCAGTCCGCGGACAGAAATAACCCTTGCTGGGACTGTGTCTACTCTCCAAAAAACACATGTCCACTAAAATACCTGTCAGAAAAATTAGAACGATTGCCAAGTCAGAAAGCTGTTCACCTGTTGTTCAAGAGATGAGGATAGTGATCCCATCGGTTCTTCTCCCACTGTTTGGTCAGGGTGAGTAGAAATCTGTGGAGAAGACACCAAACGAGTCATTAAGATGCATTTAATATTAACTTCAAGTTAGAACACTATTACAGTAACACTGTGTAAAGAGCTATGGTAAAGCTAGACAAGTTGTTTGGCAATACTATTTTAAGCACGGTCCTACTGATTGCCAACAATTTTACTCTACGGCCATCTACACATAGTCCTAGGAATGCAGTCCCCGGACATGAATAACCATTGCTGGGACTGTGTCTACTCTCCCAAAAACAAATGTCCACTAAAATACCTGTCAGAAAAATTAGAACGATTTCCAAGTCAGAAAGCTGTTCAACTGTGGTTCAAGAGATGAGGAAACAGATCCCATCGGTTCTTCTCCTACAGTTTGGTTAGCGTGAGCAGAAACCTTTAGAGAAGACACCAAACGAGTCATTAAGATTCATTTAATATTAACTTCAAGTTAGAACACAGTAACACTGTGTAAAGAGCTATGGTAAAGCTAGACAAGTTGTTTGGCAATAATATTTTAAGCAAGGTCCTACTGATTGCCACCAATATTAATCTACGGTCATCTACACACAGTCCTCAGAATGCAGTCCCCTGACAGGAATAACCATTGCTGGGACTGTGTCTACTCTCCAAAAAACACATGTCCACTAAAATACCTGTCAGAAAAATTAGAACGATTGCCAAGTCAGAAAGCTGTTTAACCTATGGTTTAAGAGATGAAGATATTGATCCCATGGGTTCTTCTCCTACAATTTGGTCAGGGTGAGCAGAAACCTTTAGAGAAGACACTAAACGAGTCATTAAGATTCATTTAATATTAACTTCAAGTTAGAACACTATTTAGTAACACTGTGTAAAGAGCTATGGTAAAGCTAGACAAGTTGTTTGGCAATACTATTTAAGCAAGGCCCTACTGATTGCCAACAATATTACTCTACAGTAATCTACACACAGTCCTCAGAATGCAATCCCCTGACAGGAATAACCATTGCTGGGACTGTGTCTACTCTCCCAAAAACACATGTCGACTAAAATACCTGTCAGAAAGTTTAGAACGATTTCCAAGTCAGAAAGTTGTTCACCTATGGTTTAACCCTTGTGCGATCTTAACATTCTGTTTACTCCCCTTGTCCTATGGGTCAAAAATGACCCGCACTACTAAAGACCCAAAATAAAGCAGCTTTATTGAACTAAATTTTCTCCATATTTCCAGAAGCCCATCAAATTTGTATTCTCCAGGATGATTTTTTCCATGATTGGTGTGATGAACAGGAGAAAGGTGGATGAAATGTCCTGGGCATGGGCAGCTGAATACCTTGTTGGTCCTGGAGTCATCCTTATTATGTTTGATGCTGCTGTTCTTCCCTAGTTGCTGTCAGAAGTTGTTGAGGACCATACAATTCTGGCGTTCTTTGACAAAAATGTCTCTCTCTCAGCTTGAGGGATTTCTTCTTCTTCTTCATCTGAAGATGCATCATCCTCTGGGTTGCATTCCTCCCCATCTTCCCAGATAAATCTTCATCCTCTTGTTCCTCCTGAGCTCCTGAAAATATCTCATCCAGGACCTGTTGGGCAGTGAAATGTCTACTCATGTCTTCAGCATGGAACCAACAAGGGATCCTTTGATTCAGGGTACCTTTATCCTCTATACTGAATTTGTTTTTATTATTTCTTAGTTTTTTGTTTTGTTTTGCTTGGCAGCTTGTGTGATGTGAGGGGTTAGCTGCAGATCAAGAGTGCAGGTGCAGGTCAAATGCAAGTTCTAGTGTCTTTGATGTGTGTGTGTGTGTGTGTGTGTGTGTGTGTGTGTGTGTGTGTGTGTGTGTGTGTGTGTGTGTGTGTGTGTGTGTGTGTGTTGTGTGTGTGTTAGAGAGAGTTTGTGTGTGGCCTTTGAACTTTTTTCTGGTGTTTAAATGCCTTTATAATTCACGGGTCAAAAATGACCCATAGGACGATCTTTGGACCCTAGTGGTGTACAGCCCACATGGAAACTTAGACAAAAACAAAGTATCACTTTTTGTAATGATGGGTTCACTTTAGGAAAAGTCATAGAATTTCAAGTTGGAAAAATATAGTTTAAGGTATTTTTTCTATAGCTAAACATGGTAGCGGGTCACTTTTGACCCGCAGGACAACACAAGGTAAAGATAGACAAGTTGTTTGGCAATACTATTTTAAGCACGGTCCTACTGAATGCCAACAATATTACTTTACAGTCATCTACACATAGTCCTCAGAATGCAGTCCGCGGACAGAAATAACCCTTGCTGGGACTGTGTCTACTCTCCAAAAACCACATGTCCACTAAAATACCTGTCAGAAAAATTAGAACGATTGCCAAGTCAGAAAGCTGTTCACCTGTTGTTCAAGAGATGAGGATAGTGATCCCATCGGTTCTTCTCCCACTGTTTGGTCAGGGTGAGTAGAAATCTGTGGAGAAGACACCAAACGAGTCATTAAGATGCATTTAATATTAACTTCAAGTTAGAACACTTTTACAGTAACACTGTGTAAAGAGCTATGGTAAAGCTTGACAAGTTGTTTGGCAATACTATTTTAAGCAAGGTCTTACTGATTGCCACCAATATTAATCTACGGTCATCTACACACAGTCCTCAGAATGCAGTCCCTTGACAGGAATAACCATTGCTGGGACTGTGTCTACTCTCCAAAAAACACATGTCCACTGATTGCCTGTCAGAAAAATTAGAACGATTGCCAAGTCAGAAAGCTGTTCACCTGTTGTTCAAGAGATGAGGATAGTGATACCATCGGTTCTTCTCCTACTGTTTGGTCAGGGTGAGTAGAAATCTGTGGAGAAGACACCAAACGAGTCATTAAGATGCATTTAATATTAACTTCAAGTTAGAACACTATTACAGTAACACTGTGTAAAGAGCTATTGTAAAGCTAGACAAGTTGTTTGGCAATACTATTTTAAGCAAGGTCCTACTGATTGCCAACAATATTACTCTACGGTCATCTACACACAGTCCTCAGTTACAACACTGTGTAAAGAGCTATGGTAAAGCTAGACAAGTTGTTTGGCAATACTATTTTAAGCACGGTCCTACTGATTGCCAACAATTTTACTCTACGGCCATCTACACATAGTCCTAGGAATGCAGTCCCCGGACATGAATAACCATTTCTGGGACTGTGTCTACTCTCCCAAAAACAAATGTCCACTAAAATTCCTGTCAGAAAAATTAGAACGATTTCCAAGTCAGAAAGCTGTTCAACTGTGGTTCAAGAGATGAGGAAAGAGATCCCATCGGTTCTTCTCCTACAGTTTGGTTAGCGTGAGCAGAACCCTGTGGAGAAGACACCAAACGAGTCATTAAGATTCATTTAATATTAACTTCAAGTTAGAACACTATACAGTAACACTGTGTAAAGAGCTATGGTAAAGCTTGACAAGTTGTTTGGCAATACTATTTTAAGCAAGGTCTTACTGATTGCCACCAATATTAATCTACGGTCATCTACACACAGTCCTCAGAATGCAGTCCCTTGACAGGAATAACCATTGCTGGGACTGTGTCTACTCTCCAAAAAACACATGTCCACTGATTGCCTGTCAGAAAAATTAGAACGATTGCCAAGTCAGAAAGCTGTTCACCTGTTGTTCAAGAGATGAGGATAGTGATACCATCGGTTCTTCTCCTACTGTTTGGTCAGGGTGAGTAGAAATCTGTGGAGAAGACACCAAACGAGTCATTAAGATGCATTTAATATTAACTTCAAGTTAGAACACTATTACAGTAACACTGTGTAAAGAGCTATTGTAAAGCTAGACAAGTTGTTTGGCAATACTATTTTAAGCAAGGTCCTACTGATTGCCAACAATATTACTCTACGGTCATCTACACACAGTCCTCAGTTACAACACTGTGTAAAGAGCTATGGTAAAGCTAGACAAGTTGTTTGGCAATACTATTTTAAGCACGGTCCTACTGATTGCCAACAATTTTACTCTACGGCCATCTACACATAGTCCTAGGAATGCAGTCCCCGGACATGAATAACCATTGCTGGGACTGTGTCTACTCTCCCAAAAACAAATGTCCACTAAAATACCTGTCAGAAAAATTAGAACGATTTCCAAGTCAGAAAGCTGTTCAACTGTGGTTCAAGAGATGAGGAAAGAGATCCCATCGGTTCTTCTCCTACAGTTTGGTTAGCGTGAGCAGAACCCTGTGGAGAAGACACCAAACGAGTCATTAAGATTCATTTAATATTAACTTCAAGTTAGAACACTATACAGTAACACTGTGTAAAGAGCTATGGTAAAGCTTGACAAGTTGTTTGGCAATACTATTTTAAGCAAGGCCCTACTGATTGCCACCAATATTAATCTACAGTAATCTACACACAGTCCTCAGAATGCAGTCCCCTGACAGGAATAACCATTGCTGGGACTGTGTCTACTCTCCCAAAAACACATGTCGACTAAAATACCTGTCAGAAAATTTAGAACGATTTCCAAGTCAGAAAGTTGTTCACCTATGGTTTAAGAGATGAGGATATTGATCCCATCGGTTCTTCTCCTACAGTTTGGTCAGGGTGAGCAGAAACCTTTAGAGAAGACACCAAACGAGTCATTAAGATTCATTTAATATTAACTTCAAGTTAGAACATATACACTCATATACAGTAACACTGTGTAAAGAGCTATGGTAAAGCTAGACAAGTTGTTTGGCAATACTATTTTAAGCACGGTCCTACTGAATGCCAACAATATTACTTTACAGTCATCTACACATAGTCCTCAGAATGCAGTCCGCGGACAGGAATAACCCTTGCTGGGACTGTGTCTACTCTCCCAAAAACCAATTCCACTAAAATATCTGTCAGACAAATTAGAAAGATTTCCAAGAGATGAGGATAGTGATCCCATCGGTTCTTCTCCTACAGTTAGGTCAGTGTGAGTAGAAACTTTTAGAGAAGACACCAAACGAGTCATTAAGATTCATTTAATATTAACTTCAAGTTAGAACACTATACAGTAACACTGTGTAAAGAGCTATGGTAAAGCTAGACAAGTTGTTTGGCAATACTATTTAAGCAAGGCCCTACTGATTGCCAACAATATTACTCTACAGTAATCTACACACAGTCCTCAGAATGCAGTCCCCTGACAGGAATAACCATTGCTGGGACTGTGTCTACACTCCCAAAAACAAATGTCCACTAAAATACCTGTCAGAAAAATTAGATCGATTTCCAAGTCAGAAAGCTGTTCAACTGTGGTTCAAGAGATGAGGAAAGAGATCCCATCGGTTCTTCTCCTACAGTGAGGGTCAGGGTGAGCAGAAACCTGTGGTTAAGACACCAAACGAGTTATTAAGATTCATTTATTATTAACCAAGTTAGAACACTATAGAATAACACTGTGTAAAGAGCTATGGTAAAGCTAAACAAGTTGTTTGACAATACTATTTTAAGCAAGGTCCTACTGATTGCCAACAATATTAATCTAATCTGGGACTGTGTCTACTCTCCCAAAAACACATGTCGACTAAAATACCTGTCAGAAAATTTAGAACTATTTCCAAGTCAGAAAGCTGTTCACCTGTGGTTTAAGAGATGAGGATATTGATCCCATCGGTTCTTCTCCTACAGTTTGGTCAGGGTGAGCAGAAACCTTCAGAGAAGACACCAAACGAGTCATTAAGATTCATTTAATATTAACTTCAAGTTAGAACACTATACAGTAACACTGTGTAAAGAGCTATGGTAAAGCTAGACAAGTTGTTTGGCAATAATATTTTAAGCAAGGTCCTACTGATTGCCACCAATATTAATCTACGATCATCTACACACAGTCCTCAGAATGCAGTCCCCTGACAGGAATAACCATTGCTGGGACTGTGTCTACTCTCCAAAAAACACATGTCCACTAAAATACCTGTCAGAAAAATTAGAACGATTGCCAAGTCAGAAAGCTGTTCACCTGTTGTTCAAGAGATGAGGATAGTGATCCCATCGGTTCTTCTCCCACTGTTTGGTCAGGGTGAGTAGAAATCTGTGGAGAAGACACCAAACGAGTCATTAAGATGCATTTAATATTAACTTCAAGTTAGAACACTATTACAGTAACACTGTGTAAAGAGCTATGGTAAAGCTAGACAAGTTGTTTGGCAATACTATTTTAAGCAAGGTCCTACTGATTGCCAACAATATTAATCTAATCTGGGACTGTGTCTACTCTCCCAAAAACACATGTCGACTAAAATACCTGTCAGAAAATTTAGAACTATTTCCAAGTCAGAAAGCTGTTCACCTGTGGTTTAAGAGATGAGGATATTGATCCCATCGGTTCTTCTCCTACAGTTTGGTCAGGGTGAGCAGAACCCTGTGGAGAAGACACCAAACGAGTCATTAAGATTCATTTAATATTAACCAAGTTAGAACACTATAGAATAACACTGTGTAAAGAGCTATGGTAAAGCTAGACAAGTTGTTTGGCAATACTATTTTAAGCACGGTCCTACTGATTGCCAACAATTTTACTCTACGGCCATCTACACATAGTCCTAGGAATGCTGTCCCCGGACATGAATAACCATTGCTGGGACTGTGTCTACTCTCCCAAAAACAAATGTCCACTAAAATACCTGTCAGAAAAATTAGAACGATTTCCAAGTCAGAAAGCTGTTCAACTGTGGTTCAAGAGATGAGGAAAGAGATCCCATCGGTTCTTCTCCTACAGTTTGGTCAGGGTGAGTAAAAACCTGTGGAGAAGACACCAAACGAGTCATTAAGATTCATTTAATATTAACTTCAAGTTAGAACACTATACAGTAACACTGTGTAAAAAGAGCTATGGTAAAGCTAGACAAGTTGTTTGGTAATACTATTTTAAGCAAGGTCCTACTGATTGCCAACAATATTAATCTAATCTGGGACTGTGTCTACTCTCCCAAAAACACATGTCGACTAAAATACCTGTCAGAAAATTTAGAACTATTTCCAAGTCAGAAAGCTGTTCACCTGTGGTTTAAGAGATGAGGATATTGATCCCATCGGTTCTTCTCCTACAGTTTGGTCAGGGTGAGCAGAAACCTTTAGAGAAGACACCAAACGAGTCATTAAGATTCATTTAATATTAACTTCAAGATAGAACATATACACTCATATACAGTAACACTGTGTAAATAGCTATGGTAAAGCTAGACAAGTTGTTTGGCAATACTATTTTAAGCACGGTCCTACTGAATGCCAACAATATTACTTTACAGTCATCTACACATAGTCCTCAGAATGCAGTCCGCGGACAGAAATAACCCTTGCTGGGACTGTGTCTACTCTCCAAAAAACACATGTCCACTAAAATACCTGTCAGAAAAATTAGAACGATTGCCAAGTCAGAAAGCTGTTCACCTGTTGTTCAAGAGATGAGGATAGTGATCCCATCGGTTCTTCTCCCACTGTTTGGTCAGGGTGAGTAGAAATCTGTGGAGAAGACACCAAACGAGTCATTAAGATGCATTTAATATTAACTTCAAGTTAGAACACTATTACAGTAACACTGTGTAAAGAGCTATGGTAAAGCTAGACAAGTTGTTTGGCAATACTATTTTAAGCACGGTCCTACTGATTGCCAACAATTTTACTCTACGGCCATCTACACATAGTCCTAGGAATGCAGTCCCCGGACATGAATAACCATTGCTGGGACTGTGTCTACTCTCCCAAAAACAAATGTCCACTAAAATACCTGTCAGAAAAATTAGAACGATTTCCAAGTCAGAAAGCTGTTCAACTGTGGTTCAAGAGATGAGGAAACAGATCCCATCGGTTCTTCTCCTACAGTTTGGTTAGCGTGAGCAGAAACCTTTAGAGAAGACACCAAACGAGTCATTAAGATTCATTTAATATTAACTTCAAGTTAGAACACAGTAACACTGTGTAAAGAGCTATGGTAAAGCTAGACAAGTTGTTTGGCAATAATATTTTAAGCAAGGTCCTACTGATTGCCACCAATATTAATCTACGGTCATCTACACACAGTCCTCAGAATGCAGTCCCCTGACAGGAATAACCATTGCTGGGACTGTGTCTACTCTCCAAAAAACACATGTCCACTAAAATACCTGTCAGAAAAATTAGAACGATTGCCAAGTCAGAAAGCTGTTTAACCTATGGTTTAAGAGATGAAGATATTGATCCCATGGGTTCTTCTCCTACAATTTGGTCAGGGTGAGCAGAAACCTTTAGAGAAGACACTAAACGAGTCATTAAGATTCATTTAATATTAACTTCAAGTTAGAACACTATTTAGTAACACTGTGTAAAGAGCTATGGTAAAGCTAGACAAGTTGTTTGGCAATACTATTTAAGCAAGGCCCTACTGATTGCCAACAATATTACTCTACAGTAATCTACACACAGTCCTCAGAATGCAATCCCCTGACAGGAATAACCATTGCTGGGACTGTGTCTACTCTCCCAAAAACACATGTCGACTAAAATACCTGTCAGAAAGTTTAGAACGATCAGTCAGAAAGTTGTTCACCTATGGTTTAACCCTTGTGCGATCTTAACATTCTGTTTACTCCCCTTGTCCTATGGGTCAAAAATGACCCGCACTACTAAAGACCCAAAATAAAGCAGCTTTATTGAACTAAATTTTCTCCATATTTCCAGAAGCCCATCAAATTTGTATTCTCCAGGATGATTTTTTCCATGATTGGTGTGATGAACAGGAGAAAGGTGGATGAAATGTCCTGGGCATGGGCAGCTGAATACCTTGTTGGTCCTGGAGTCATCCTTATTATGTTTGATGCTGCTGTTCTTCCCTAGTTGCTGTCAGAAGTTGTTGAGGACCATACAATTCTGGCGTTCTTTGACAAAAATGTCTCTCTCTCAGCTTGAGGGATTTCTTCTTCTTCTTCATCTGAAGATGCATCATCCTCTGGGTTGCATTCCTCCCCATCTTCCCAGATAAATCTTCATCCTCTTGTTCCTCCTGAGCTCCTGAAAATATCTCATCCAGGACCTGTTGGGCAGTGAAATGTCTACTCATGTCTTCAGCATGGAACCAACAAGGGATCCTTTGATTCAGGGTACCTTTATCCTCTATACTGAATTTGTTTTTATTATTTCTTAGTTTTTTGTTTTGTTTTGCTTGGCAGCTTGTGTGATGTGAGGGGTTAGCTGCAGATCAAGAGTGCAGGTGCAGGTCAAATGCAAGTTCTAGTGTCTTTGATGTGTGTGTGTGTGTGTGTGTGTGTGTGTGTGTGTGTGTGTGTGTGTGTGTGTGTGTGTGTGTGTGTGTGTGTGTGTGTGTGTGTGTGTGTGTGTGTGTGTGTGTTAGAGAGAGTTTGTGTGTGGCCTTTGAACTTTTTTCTGGTGTTTAAATGCCTTTATAATTCACGGGTCAAAAATGACCCATAGGACGATCTTTGGACCCTAGTGGTGTACAGCCCACATGGAAACTTAGACAAAAACAAAGTATCACTTTTTGTAATGATGGGTTCACTTTAGGAAAAGTCATAGAATTTCAAGTTGGAAAAATATAGTTTAAGGTATTTTTTCTATAGCTAAACATGGTAGCGGGTCACTTTTGACCCGCAGGACAACACAAGGGTTAAGAGATGAGGATATTGATCCCATCGGTTCTTCTCCTACAGTTTGGTCAGGGTGAGCAGAAACCTTTAGAGAAGACACCAAACGAGTCATTAAGATTCATTTAATATTAACTTCAAGTTAGAACATATACACTCATATACAGTAACACTGTGTAAAGAGCTATGGTAAAGCTAGACAAGTTGTTTGGCAATACTATTTTAAGCACGGTCCTACTGAATGCCAACAATATTACTTTACAGTCATCTACACATAGTCCTCAGAATGCAGTCCGCGGACAGAAATAACCCTTGCTGGGACTGTGTCTACTCTCCAAAAAACACATGTCCACTAAAATACCTGTCAGAAAAATTAGAACGATTGCCAAGTCAGAAAGCTGTTCACCTGTTGTTCAAGAGATGAGGATAGTGATCCCATCGGTTCTTCTCCCACTGTTTGGTCAGGGTGAGTAGAAATCTGTGGAGAAGACACCAAACGAGTCATTAAGATGCATTTAATATTAACTTCAAGTTAGAACACTTTTACAGTAACACTGTGTAAAGAGCTATGGTAAAGCTTGACAAGTTGTTTGGCAATACTATTTTAAGCAAGGTCTTACTGATTGCCACCAATATTAATCTACGGTCATCTACACACAGTCCTCAGAATGCAGTCCCTTGACAGGAATAACCATTGCTGGGACTGTGTCTACTCTCCAAAAAACACATGTCCACTGATTGCCTGTCAGAAAAATTAGAACGATTGCCAAGTCAGAAAGCTGTTCACCTGTTGTTCAAGAGATGAGGATAGTGATACCATCGGTTCTTCTCCTACTGTTTGGTCAGGGTGAGTAGAAATCTGTGGAGAAGACACCAAACGAGTCATTAAGATGCATTTAATATTAACTTCAAGTTAGAACACTATTACAGTAACACTGTGTAAAGAGCTATTGTAAAGCTAGACAAGTTGTTTGGCAATACTATTTTAAGCAAGGTCCTACTGATTGCCAACAATATTACTCTACGGTCATCTACACACAGTCCTCAGTTACAACACTGTGTAAAGAGCTATGGTAAAGCTAGACAAGTTGTTTGGCAATACTATTTTAAGCACGGTCCTACTGATTGCCAACAATTTTACTCTACGGCCATCTACACATAGTCCTAGGAATGCAGTCCCCGGACATGAATAACCATTTCTGGGACTGTGTCTACTCTCCCAAAAACAAATGTCCACTAAAATTCCTGTCAGAAAAATTAGAACGATTTCCAAGTCAGAAAGCTGTTCAACTGTGGTTCAAGAGATGAGGAAAGAGATCCCATCGGTTCTTCTCCTACAGTTTGGTTAGCGTGAGCAGAACCCTGTGGAGAAGACACCAAACGAGTCATTAAGATTCATTTAATATTAACTTCAAGTTAGAACACTATACAGTAACACTGTGTAAAGAGCTATGGTAAAGCTTGACAAGTTGTTTGGCAATACTATTTTAAGCAAGGTCTTACTGATTGCCACCAATATTAATCTACGGTCATCTACACACAGTCCTCAGAATGCAGTCCCTTGACAGGAATAACCATTGCTGGGACTGTGTCTACTCTCCAAAAAACACATGTCCACTGATTGCTTGTCAGAAAAATTAGAACGATTGCCAAGTCAGAAAGCTGTTCACCTGTTGTTCAAGAGATGAGGATAGTGATACCATCGGTTCTTCTCCTACTGTTTGGTCAGGGTGAGTAGAAATCTGTGGAGAAGACACCAAACGAGTCATTAAGATGCATTTAATATTAAATTCAAGTTATAACACTATTAAAGTAACACTGTGTAAAGAGCTATTGTAAAGCTAGACAAGTTGTTTGGCAATACTATTTTAAGCAAGGTCCTACTGATTGCCAACAATATTACTCTACGGTCATCTACACACAGTCCTCAGTTATAACACTGTGTAAAGAGCTATGGTAAAGCTAGACAAGTTGTTTGGCAATAGTATTTTAAGCACGGTCCTACTGATTGCCAACAATTTTACTCTACGGCCATCTACACATAGTCCTAGGAATGCAGTCCCCGGACATGAATAACCATTGCTGGGACTGTGTCTACTCTCCCAAAAACAAATGTCCACTAAAATACCTGTCAGAAAAATTAGAACGATTTCCAAGTCAGAAAGCTGTTCAACTGTGGTTCAAGAGATGAGGAAAGAGATCCCATCGGTTCTTCTCCTACAGTTTGGTTAGCGTGAGCAGAACCCTGTGGAGAAGACACCAAACGAGTCATTAAGATTCATTTAATATTAACTTCAAGTTAGAACACTATACAGTAACACTGTGTAAAGAGCTATGGTAAAGCTTGACAAGTTGTTTGGCAATACTATTTTAAGCACAATCCTACTGAATGCCAACAATATTACTTTACAGTCATCTACACATAGTCCTCAGAATGCAGTCCGCGGACAGGAATAACCCTTGCTGGGACTGTGTCTACTCTCCCAAAAACCAATTCCACTAAAATATCTGTCAGACAAATTAGAAAGATTTCCAAGAGATGAGGATAGTGATCCCATCGGTTCTTCTCCTACAGTTAGGTCAGTGTGCTAATTTTTGGACAGGAATGGACAGGAATAACCATTAATCTTTAAGAGATGAGGATATTGATCCCATCGGTTCTTCTCCTACAGTTTGGTCAGGGTGAGCAGAAACCTTTAGAGAAGACACCAAACGAGTCATTAAGATTCATTTAATATTAACTTCAAGTTAGAACATATACACTCATATACAGTAACACTGTGTAAAGAGCTATGGTAAAGCTAGACAAGTTGTTTGGCAATACTATTTTAAGCACGGTCCTACTGAATGCCAACAATATTACTTTACAGTCATCTACACATAGTCCTCAGAATGCAGTCCGCGGACAGAAATAACCCTTGCTGGGACTGTGTCTACTCTCCAAAAAACACATGTCCACTAAAATACCTGTCAGAAAAATTAGAACGATTGCCAAGTCAGAAAGCTGTTCACCTGTTGTTCAAGAGATGAGGATAGTGATCCCATCGGTTCTTCTCCCACTGTTTGGTCAGGGTGAGTAGAAATCTGTGGAGAAGACACCAAACGAGTCATTAAGATGCATTTAATATTAACTTCAAGTTAGAACACTATTACAGTAACACTGTGTAAAGAGCTATGGTAAAGCTAGACAAGTTGTTTGGCAATACTATTTTAAGCACGGTCCTACTGATTGCCAACAATTTTACTCTACGGCCATCTACACATAGTCCTAGGAATGCAGTCCCCGGACATGAATAACCATTGCTGGGACTGTGTCTACTCTCCCAAAAACAAATGTCCACTAAAATACCTGTCAGAAAAATTAGAACGATTTCCAAGTCAGAAAGCTGTTCAACTGTGGTTCAAGAGATGAGGAAAGAGATCCCATCGGTTCTTCTCCTACAGTTTGGTTAGCGTGAGCAGAACCCTGTGGAGAAGACACCAAACGAGTCATTAAGATTCATTTAATATTAACTTCAAGTTAGAACACTATACAGTAACACTGTGTAAAAAAAGCTATGGTAAAGCTAGACAAGTTGTTTGGTAATACTATTTTAAGCAAGGTCCTACTGATTGCCAACAATATTAATCTAATCTGGGACTGTGTCTACTCTCCCAAAAACACATGTCGACTAAAATACCTGTCAGAAAATTTAGAACTATTTCCAAGTCAGAAAGCTGTTCACCTGTGGTTTAAGAGATGAGGATATTGATCCCATCGGTTCTTCTCCTACAGTTTGGTCAGGGTGAGCAGAAACCTTTAGAGAAGACACCAAACGAGTCATTAAGATTCATTTAATATTAACTTCAAGTTAGAACACAGTAACACTGTGTAAAGAGCTATGGTAAAGCTAGACAAGTTGTTTGGCAATAATATTTTAAGCAAGGTCCTACTGATTGCCACCAATATTAATCTACGGTCATCTACACACAGTCCTCAGAATGCAGTCCCCTGACAGGAATAACCATTGCTGGGACTGTGTCTACTCTCCAAAAAACACATGTCCACTAAAATACCTGTCAGAAAAATTAGAACGATTGCCAAGTCAGAAAGCTGTTCACCTATGGTTTAAGAGATGAGGATATTGATCCCATCGGTTCTTCTCCTACAGTTTGGTCAGGGTGAGTAGAAACCTGTGGAGAAGACACCAAACGAGTCATTAAGATTCATTTAATATTAACTTCAAGTTAGAACACTATACAGTAACACTGTGTAAAAAGAGCTATGGTAAAGCTAGACAAGTTGTTTGGTAATACTATTTTAAGCAAGGTCCTACTGATTGCCAACAATATTAATCTAATCTGGGACTGTGTCTACTCTCCCAAAAACACATGTCGACTAAAATACCTGTCAGAAAATTTAGAACTATTTCCAAGTCAGAAAGCTGTTCACCTGTTGTTTAAGAGATGAGGATATTGATCCCATCGGTTCTTCTCCTACTGTTTGGTCAGGGTGAGTAGAAATCTTTGGAGAAGACACCAAACGAGTCATTAAGATTCATTTAATATTAACTTCAAGTTAGAACACTATACAGTAACACTGTGTAAAGAGCTATGGTAAAGCTAGACAAGTTGTTTGGCAATACTATTTTAAGCACGGTCCTACTGATTGCCAACAATTTTACTTTACGGTCATCTACACATAGTCCTAGGAATGCAGTCCCCGGACATGAATAACCATTGCTGGGACTGTGTCTACTCTCCCAAAAACACATGTCCACTAAAATACCTGTCAGAAAAATTAGAACGATTTCCAAGCTGTTCAACTGTGGTTCAAGAGATGAGGAAAGAGATCCCATCGGTTCTTCTCCTACAGTTTGGTTAGCGTGAGCAGAACCCTGTGGAGAAGACACCAAACGAGTCATTAAGATTCATTTAATATTAACTTCAAGTTAGAACACTATACAGTAACACTGTGTAAAGAGCTATGGTAAAGCTTGACAAGTTGTTTGGCAATACTATTTTAAGCAAGGTCTTACTGATTGCCACCAATATTAATCTACGGTCATCTACACACAGTCCTCAGAATGCAGTCCCTTGACAGGAATAACCATTGCTGGGACTGTGTCTACTCTCCAAAAAACACATGTCCACTGATTGCCTGTCAGAAAAATTAGAACGATTGCCAAGTCAGAAAGCTGTTCACCTATGGTTTAAGAGATGAGGATATTGATCCCATCGGTTCTTCTCCTACAGTTTGGTCAGGGTGAGCAGAAACCTTTAGAGAAGACACCAAACGAGTCATTAAGATTCATTTAATATTAACTTCAAGTTAGAACATATACACTCATATACAGTAACACTGTGTAAAGAGCTATGGTAAAGCTAGACAAGTTGTTTGGCAATACTATTTTAAGCACGGTCCTACTGAATGCCAACAATATTACTTTACAGTCATCTACACATAGTCCTCAGAATGCAGTCCGCGGACAGAAATAACCCTTGCTGGGACTGTGTCTACTCTCCAAAAAACACATGTCCACTAAAATACCTGTCAGAAAAATTAGAACGATTGCCAAGTCAGAAAGCTGTTCACCTGTTGTTCAAGAGATGAGGATAGTGATCCCATCGGTTCTTCTCCCACTGTTTGGTCAGGGTGAGTAGAAATCTGTGGAGAAGACACCAAACGAGTCATTAAGATGCATTTAATATTAACTTCAAGTTAGAACACTATTACAGTAACACTGTGTAAAGAGCTATGGTAAAGCTAGACAAGTTGTTTGGCAATACTATTTTAAGCACGGTCCTACTGATTGCCAACAATTTTACTCTACGGCCATCTACACATAGTCCTAGGAATGCAGTCCCCGGACATGAATAACCATTGCTGGGACTGTGTCTACTCTCCCAAAAACAAATGTCCACTAAAATACCTGTCAGAAAAATTAGAACGATTTCCAAGTCAGAAAGCTGTTCAACTGTGGTTCAAGAGATGAGGAAAGAGATCCCATCGGTTCTTCTCCTACAGTTTGGTTAGCGTGAGCAGAACCCTGTGGAGAAGACACCAAACGAGTCATTAAGATTCATTTAATATTAACTTCAAGTTAGAACACTATACAGTAACACTGTGTAAAGAGCTATGGTAAAGCTTGACAAGTTGTTTGGCAATACTATTTTAAGCAAGGTCTTACTGATTGCCACCAATATTAATCTACGGTCATCTACACACAGTCCTCAGAATGCAGTCCCTTGACAGGAATAACCATTGCTGGGACTGTGTCTACTCTCCAAAAAACACATGTCCACTGATTGCCTGTCAGAAAAATTAGAACGATTGCCAAGTCAGAAAGCTGTTCACCTGTTGTTCAAGAGATGAGGATAGTGATACCATCGGTTCTTCTCCTACTGTTTGGTCAGGGTGAGTAGAAATCTGTGGAGAAGACACCAAACGAGTCATTAAGATGCATTTAATATTAACTTCAAGTTAGAACACTATTACAGTAACACTGTGTAAAGAGCTATTGTAAAGCTAGACAAGTTGTTTGGCAATACTATTTTAAGCAAGGTCCTACTGATTGCCAACAATATTACTCTACGGTCATCTACACACAGTCCTCAGTTACAACACTGTGTAAAGAGCTATGGTAAAGCTAGACAAGTTGTTTGGCAATACTATTTTAAGCACGGTCCTACTGATTGCCAACAATTTTACTCTACGGCCATCTACACATAGTCCTAGGAATGCAGTCCCCGGACATGAATAACCATTGCTGGGACTGTGTCTACTCTCCCAAAAACAAATGTCCACTAAAATACCTGTCAGAAAAATTAGAACGATTTCCAAGTCAGAAAGCTGTTCAACTGTGGTTCAAGAGATGAGGAAAGAGATCCCATCGGTTCTTCTCCTACAGTTTGGTTAGCGTGAGCAGAACCCTGTGGAGAAGACACCAAACGAGTCATTAAGATTCATTTAATATTAACTTCAAGTTAGAACACTATACAGTAACACTGTGTAAAGAGCTATGGTAAAGCTTGACAAGTTGTTTGGCAATACTATTTTAAGCAAGGTCTTACTGATTGCCACCAATATTAATCTACGGTCATCTACACACAGTCCTCAGAATGCAGTCCCTTGACAGGAATAACCATTGCTGGGACTGTGTCTACTCTCCAAAAAACACATGTCCACTGATTGCCTGTCAGAAAAATTAGAACGATTGCCAAGTCAGAAAGCTGTTCACCTGTTGTTCAAGAGATGAGGATAGTGATACCATCGGTTCTTCTCCTACTGTTTGGTCAGGGTGAGTAGAAATCTGTGGAGAAGACACCAAACGAGTCATTAAGATGCATTTAATATTAACTTCAAGTTAGAACACTATTACAGTAACACTGTGTAAAGAGCTATTGTAAAGCTAGACAAGTTGTTTGGCAATACTATTTTAAGCAAGGTCCTACTGATTGCCAACAATATTACTCTACGGTCATCTACACACAGTCCTCAGTTACAACACTGTGTAAAGAGCTATGGTAAAGCTAGACAAGTTGTTTGGCAATACTATTTTAAGCACGGTCCTACTGATTGCCAACAATTTTACTCTACGGCCATCTACACATAGTCCTAGGAATGCAGTCCCCGGACATGAATAACCATTGCTGGGACTGTGTCTACTCTCCCAAAAACAAATGTCCACTAAAATACCTGTCAGAAAAATTAGAACGATTTCCAAGTCAGAAAGCTGTTCAACTGTGGTTCAAGAGATGAGGAAAGAGATCCCATCGGTTCTTCTCCTACAGTTTGGTTAGCGTGAGCAGAACCCTGTGGAGAAGACACCAAACGAGTCATTAAGATTCATTTAATATTAACTTCAAGTTAGAACACTATACAGTAACACTGTGTAAAGAGCTATGGTAAAGCTTGACAAGTTGTTTGGCAATACTATTTTAAGCAAGGTCTTACTGATTGCCACCAATATTAATCTACGGTCATCTACACACAGTCCTCAGAATGCAGTCCCTTGACAGGAATAACCATTGCTGGGACTGTGTCTACTCTCCAAAAAACACATGTCCACTGATTGCCTGTCAGAAAAATTAGAACGATTGCCAAGTCAGAAAGCTGTTCACCTGTTGTTCAAGAGATGAGGATAGTGATACCATCGGTTCTTCTCCTACTGTTTGGTCAGGGTGAGTAGAAATCTGTGGAGAAGACACCAAACGAGTCATTAAGATGCATTTAATATTAACTTCAAGTTAGAACACTATTACAGTAACACTGTGTAAAGAGCTATTGTAAAGCTAGACAAGTTGTTTGGCAATACTATTTTAAGCAAGGTCCTACTGATTGCCAACAATATTACTCTACGGTCATCTACACACAGTCCTCAGTTACAACAGTGTAAAGAGCTATGGTAAAGCTAGACAAGTTGTTTGGCAATACTATTTTAAGCAAGGTCCTACTGATTGCCAACAA
>JBBPBX010012022.1:38966-54812 GCA_038048925.1 Garcialebias charrua | reverse complement strand
TGTCCCATAGACAACGATTCCTCCGGTCGATTTTTGACCGGACCAATCAGAGAACAGAAGGCGGATTGGCAGATTAACAGACCAATCAGAGAACAGAAGGCGGAGTTTTGAACGACGTCGACTGACGTCGTCAGTTAAAATGGCTGCCACCACGAAGGAATTTTCCAGAAAACAAGGTAAAAAACTATTATTTCTTTCCTGATAAAAACTATATTTCTTAGCTGACGTTTTATCAGAAGTGTTTCTGAGCTTAACAGTTCCTAAATCAATTCACGAAATGGTCAAATCTGCTGGATTTAAATAGTTTCGGTTTCACATTTTCCAAACAGCCTCAGGGTGCGCTACGAAAATAAATGATAAAAAATCGAATTTTATCTCAAATGTTTCATCAAGGCCAACAGTCAGTAAATTAGAGCCATATAATTACACACTGGTAGCAGAAAAAATATCCACCAAGTGGTTTCTGAGCTTTTTATCTGAATAGCCTGGACCTTGCCAGGCTAAGCTAACAAAACTACGCCTTCTGTTCTCTGATTGGTCCGGTCAAAAATAGACCGGAGAAATCGTTTTCAATGGGAGGAATGCCAGACCCTAGTACGAAGCAAAGTGAAGGACAGGGTTTGGTTTTAACCAGACTAGCGTATGACTGTCCTAACAAACAACTGTCCATAAAAAAACCACAATACACTCCCATACACACACAATTGAACAATAAGGTTGATGAATCCACACGTAGCAAGTATATCTGTTTAGGAACACAAGAACTAAAATGTACCTTGGTACTCGTGTTTAATGGAAGTTGATCGCTCTTCTGGCTACCTGCGATCTCCTGACTCTGGACGTGTTCACGTCATCTGGAACAGATCATTTATACTTATATTTAGAGGAAATTCTACATTTTGATGATAGCTGCTGTCACATGTAAACCAATAAACATTACATGATTGTTTTTGGCCAAAGTATCCATCTCACATAAAGGAAAGATGGATGGACATAGTATTTACAAAACTCCTCTCATGATGGGTGGACTAAGATGAAATTAAAATTAGCTGAATGAAAGAAAACTATAAATTTAAAAACTGTGACTAATAATATTGAAGTCATACATAACAATCCCTGCATTATTTATAAAATTGATATCTATGTCATATACATACACACAAATATACATATATACATGTATATAAGCATATCATATATGCATATTCATATACAGTGTATATACATATATGCATATACATGTATACTGTATATGCATATACATATACTGTACAGATAGACATATACATGTAAATATAACATGTTCAACTGAAATTGTGTGCGTTTGTGTGTGTGACTGTTTTGTGGTTTTTATGGACATTGTCATATGCTATAAACAGACAAGCAGATTACAGTTCATTACTGTCCTGACAAAACACTGTCCTTAGAAACCACAAAACAGTCACACACACAAACACACACACAATTTCAGTTTATCATGTTTTTAAGAAAGCAAGATGTTTGATGGATAGATGGATGATATTTGATGGATGGATACATGGATGGATGGATGGATGTTTGATGGATGGATGGATGGATGCATGCATGGATGGATAAAAGGTGGACATCAGTCAGTAAAGACTCCATCTGTCTGCGTTCAGCAAGGCTGGATGTTTGATGGATGGATGGATGTATGGATGGATGTTTGATAGATGGATGTATGTATGGATGGATAAAGCATGGACCTCAGTCAGTAAAGAATCCATCTGTCTGGTTTCAAGAAGGCCGGATGTTTGATAGATGGATGGATAGATAGATGGATGGATGTTTGATAGATGAATGATGGATGGATGTTTGATGGATGGATGGATGGATGTTTGATGGATGGATGGATAAAGTGTGGACCTCAGTCAATAAAGAATCCATATGTCTGGGTTCAGGAAGGCAGGATGTTTGATGATGGATGGATGATGTTTGATGGATGGATGCATGGATGGATGGATGGATGTGTGGATGTTTGATGGATGGATGGATGAATGGATGGATAAAGCATGGACCTCAGTCAGTAAAGAATCCATCTGTCTGGGTTCAGCAAGGCAGGATGTTTGATGGATGGATGGATGTTTGATGGATGGATAGATGTTTGATGGATGGATGGATGGATGTTTGATGGATGTTTGAGATGTTTGATGGATAGATGGATGGATGGATGTTTGATGCATGGATGTATGGATGGATGGATGTTTGATGGATGGATGGATGGATGGATAAAGTGTGGACCTCAGTCAGTAAATCCATCTGTCTGGGTTCAGGAAGGTAGGATGTTTGATGGATAGATGTATGGATGTTTGATGGATGGACGTTTGATGGATGGATGGATGTTTGATAGATGGATGGATAAAGCGTGGACCTCAGTCAGTAAAGAATCCATATGTCTGGGTTAAGGAAGGCAGGATGTTTGATGGATGATGGATGTTTGATGGATAGATGTTTGATAGATGGATGGATGCATGGATGGTTGGATAAAGCGTGGACCTCAGTCAGTAAAGAATCCATCTGTCTGGGTTCAGCAAGGCAGGATGTTTGATGGATGGATGTTTGATGATGGATAGATGGATGTTTGATGGATGGATGGGTGGATGTATGGATAAAGCGTGGACCTCAGTCAGTAAAGAATCCATCTGTCTGGTTCAGGAAGGCAGGATGTTTGATGGATGGATGGATGTATGGATGTTTTATGGATGGATGGATGCATGGATGGATGGATAAAGCGTGGACCTCAGTCAGTAAAGAATCCATATGTCTGTTTTCAAGAAGGCAGGATGTTTGATGGATGGATGGATGATGTTTGATAGATGGATGCATGGATGGATGGATGGATGGATGGATGGATGGATGGATGGATGGATAAAGCGTGGACCTCAGTCAGTAAAGAATCTATCCGTCTGGGTTCAGCAAGGCTGGATGTTTGATGGATGGATGGATGTTTGATAGATGGATGGATGGATGTATGTATGGATGGATAAAGCATGAACCTCAGTCAGTAAAGAATCCATCTGTCTGGGTTCAGGAAGACAGGATGTTTGATAGATGGATGGATAGATGGATGGATGTTTGATGGATGGATGATGGATGGATGTTTGATGGATGGATGTTTGATGGATGATGTGTGGATGTTTGGATGGATGTTTGATGGATGATGTGTGGATGTTTGATGGATGGATGGATAAAGCGTGGACATCAGTCAGTAAAGAATCCATCTGTCTGGGTTCAGTAAGGCAGGATGTTTGATGGATGGATAGATGGATGTTTGATGGATGGATGGATGGATGTTTGATGGATGGATGGATGGATAAAGCGTGGACCTCAGTCAGTAAAGAATCCATCTGTCTAGGTTCAGGAAGCCAGGATGTTTGATGGATGGATGATGGATGGATGTTTGATGGATGGATGGATGGATGTTTGATGGATGGATGGATGGATGTTTGATAGATGGATGTATGTATGGATGGATAAAGCGTGGACCTCAGTCAGTAAAGAATCCATCTGTCTGGTTTCAAGAAGGCCGGATGTTTGATAGATGGATGGATAGATAGATGGATGGATGTTTGATGATGAATGATGGATGGATGTTTGATGGATGGATGGATGGATGGATGTTTGATGGATGGATGGATAAAGTGTGGACCTCAGTCAGTAAAGAATCCATATGTCTGGGTTCAGGAAGGCAGGATGTTTGATGATGGATGGATGATGTTTGATGGATGGATGGATGGATGGATGGATGTGTGGATGTTTGATGGATGGATGGATGTATGGATGGATAAAGCGTGGACCTCAGTCAGTAAATAATCCATCTGTCTGGGTTCAGTAAGGCAGGATGTTTGATGGATGGATGGATGTTTGATGGATGGATATATGTTTGATGGATGGATGGATGTTTGATGGATGGATGGATGGATGTTTGATGGATGGATGGATGTTTGATAGATGGATGGATGGATGGATAAAGCTTGGACCTCAGTCAGTAAAGAATCCATATGTCTGGGTTTAGGAAGGTAGGATGTTTGATGGATGATGGATGGATGGATGTTTGATGGATGGATGTTTGATGGATGGATGAATGCATGGATGGATGGATAAAGCGTGGACCTCAGTCAGTAAAGAATCCATATGTCTGGGTTCAGGAAGGCAGGATGTTTGATGATGGATGGATGATGTTTGATGGATGGATGGATGGATGGATGTGTGGATGTTTGATGGATGGATGGATGTATGGATGGATAAAGCGTGGACCTCAGTCAGTAAATAATCCATCTGTCTGGGTTCAGTAAGGCAGGATGTTTGATGGATGGATGGATGTTTGATGGATGGATATATGTTTGATGGATGGATGGATGTTTGATGGATGGATGGATGGATGTTTGATGGATGGATGGATGTTTGATAGATGGATGGATGGATAAAGCTTGGACCTCAGTCAGTAAAGAATCCATATGTCTGGGTTTAGGAAGGTAGGATGTTTGATGGATGATGGATGGATGGATGTTTGATGGATGGATGTTTGATGGATGGATGAATGCATGGATGGATGGATAAAGCGTGGACCTCAGTCAGTAAAGAATCCATCTGTCTGTTTTCAGGAAGGCGGGATGTTTGACTCACCAAATACCAAATGACCTCTTGGACTAGCTGAAAACCTGTACATGTAAAAATATGAAAAAGTTAAAAAACAATTCTCAAGTTTATACAATACACTTATACAGTATTCTGTATTATTCAGTATTCAGTATTCCAACAACAGTATTCTTATACCTACATAAAACTGCAGTCAACGTGATGACGTAACGAGGCTGCAACGTGATGACGTGATGACGTAACGACGCAGTTCGTCCGTCTGCTCACTGCTCAGAGGTAAAAAAAAAAAAAAAAAGAGCAGAATTAGCAGAAAAATGACGTTGGAAACATTAAAACCCCTCTACCCTATTAACGCATGTTAAATTACAGCGTTAGTCACGCTGTTATTGTGACGTGACACGTTCACGGTAGTGACGCTAACGCGACGTGCGTTTAATTTTGTCTTCGTCGCGTTAAGACTCTAAATAACCACTAAAAACATCCACAAGTGATGCATATATAGTATCGCTGATTTATATAAATGTCTATAAAAGTTTTCAACAGCGTTGAAAGGTTGTCACGCTTCTGAAGTGAAGTTACGTTACATGCTAACGCTAGCCGCAGCTAGTTTGAGCTGCGTCTTTCTTCACGCACTCAAAACTCATGCACAGATACTTCCTAATTTATCTAAATGTTGATAAAGTTTTCTACAGTCTTCACAGTTTGTGACGCTGCGGTTAAAGTCACGTTACTACTGGATTAGGTTAACATTTCCTTGAGATGATGTCATCAAAAGCAACAAAAAATTTTTTTTAATTCTTACCTGAATGAAGTCAATACACTCTGACACTCTGTCCACCTACCGCTGCAAAATTTTATTTAAATCGCTCTCCAAAAATAATCTCCGCTCACCTACATGCACTCAACACACGACGCCATAACTCTGCACGTGTAAGCTCAAGGGGCTTTAACTTTTAAAAACTCGGTCACCTGAGGCCCCGCCCTGAGCCCCCGCCCACTACAGGGTCTCCACATCACGAGAGGAGGGGCGGCGTTGGAGTTTCGCGCGGTCTCCACATCACGAGAGGAGGGGCGTTGCAGTTTGGCGCCATGTGTGTCAGTGAGCCACACACACGGCTGCAATAAATGCAACCGATACACAAAAACATACACACCACACACAAATACCCTGGGAGGTGCGTAGCCAGCCAATTTTATAAATGTAAATAACTTTTTATTAAAACAATTTTAAGTGTTAAAGCACACTCCAACTCATCCAGGCAGCCTATTAGCCACAAGTTACGCTGATATTGATGAGAAAAAACAATGTTTACATATTAATATATTTGGATACAATCTGTGTTTTATCCAGACATTGGCAAAGGCTGGCTAATACCAAATGTCCCGATAATGTCGGTACGTAGTCTGGCGCATAGGCGGGCCAATACGCTTGCACCAACGCACACACACACACACACACACACACACACACACACACACACACACCAAGCCAGTTACAAATGTGCAATTAGAATGAGAGGGTAAACAATACTTGCTAAATAATGATGAGAAGATGCATGGTACATTTCTGGTGTTTAACTAAGAACACAATGTTTGGGACTTTTCATTTTATCTAACAAACAAAAAATAATAGTTTAACATCTGTGTATGGACAGGGTGAGACTCTGTGTTAAGTTGAATTTTGGAGGAAAAAGTGTTTTCACTCATTTGGGCAATAGAGATGTTGTGCAGTGACCATCTAATAGTAAAACAGTTATTTTTGTTAGGTCGCTGATAGATGAGGCAGTCGTCTTCATTCATAGCCTTTTTATCAACTTGAAACAAAACTTTGCCCAGTGTCTTTCCTCTGTTCTCACAATAAACTCCTGTCTGTACTGCTAAGCACACAATGCGGCACTTTAATGAAATAGAGGTGTAGCCTCTTCAGATGTGTAATTAATAACAACGGGGTGATCAAATGAAGTGCTGCTTTTGCCTCTTTAGTTTTTCTTTATTCCATGCAGCGTTGTGATAACTGTACATATTTCAGTATACAGTAATGTTATTCAACCAGTTACTGCATGCACTATGTTTGGAGTTTTTTTATTCCTTCCCAAAAAACATAACTTTTGAAAACGAGTTTAGCGAAGGAATATGGGGTGAGGGTGCAAGCATAGCTGGACTAAAGAATTTCAAAGTCAAAGTTTCATTATTTGTCATTCGCAACACATGTGGAGGGAATGAAATTGTGTACACAGGGTCCCAGTTATATCCAACAAAAGAATAAATTATGAAGAAAAACAGTAATAAGATCTAAGATATGAACTAAAAATATGCCTGAATATGAATATACTAAGCACTAATAGTACAAAAACAATACACTAAACAACAGCAGCACGAACATGAGTCTGTGTGAGCAGATGAGTACGAATGAACAAAGCAGTGTGAAATAAATCAGCAGCATAAGATCAGCAGCATGGATAGTCAGCAGAACATATCAACAATCAAGTGGCATTACAGTGATTTTTTTCAGTGATTATCCTGATTAGGGATTCATGAGTAGCCTCATGGTAGAAGCTGTTCCTCAGTCTAGTGGTTCTACACTTAATGCTCCTTAACCTCCTTCCTGAAGGGAGCGGAGCAAAAAGTGAGTGTGCTGGGTGAGTGGGGTCATTCATGATGCAGGTGGCCCTCTTCCTGCATCTAGAGGTGTAGATGTATGTGATGGTGGGGAGGCTGACTCCAACAGACTTCTGTGCAGCCTTCACCACTCTCTGCAAAGCTTTTTTTTTCTGCAGCTGTGCAGCCTCCATGCCACATGTTGATGCTGGAGCACAGGATGCTCTCCACTGCACACCTGTAGAAGGAGGTGAGGACTGAGCTTCCCAGACCAGCACGTCTCAGCCGCCTGAGGAAGTAGAGTATATGATGAGCTTTCTTGATCAGGATGTTAGTGTTGTTGCCCAAGGTGAGGTTGTAAATACTTGTAGCTGGAGACCACTTCCAATGCAGATCCTCGTATGTTCGGGGGTAGGGGAGTAGGTGCAGGTGTGTTTGTTCCGTTTGAAGTTCACAACCATCTCCTTTGTCTTCTTCACATTTATGTGAAGGTTGTTCTTCCTGCACCAGCTCTCCAGGTGTTCCACCTCCTGCCTGTAGCTGATTTCATCATTGTATAATTTTTCTGTTTTGCTACTTTCACATATTTGTTTTAACTTGTTAAAAAAAAATCTATATGCGTCTTATGATTGTCTATTGTTGATTGTCCAAGGAAAATCTACTGTTGCTATTGTCATCATTCTTTGTTTTGTAGCCAGGTCTCTCTTGTAAATGAGTCCTCGAGGCTCAATGGGATTAACCTGCCTAAATAAAGGTTGAATGAAAAATCGTTTGTCTGTAATGCATCCCACCACCGCTGTACCATCTGCAAACTTTACATTGTGACAGCCTTGATGGGTAGGTGTGCAGCCATACAGTACATGAGCAGAGTGAACAGGAAAGGGCTCAGCACACAACCGTGAGGGGAGCCAGTGCTGAGAGTTATGATGGAGGAGTAGAAGTTGTGTATCCTCACAGTCTATGAGTCTATGACCCAGTTGCAAATGGAGGGGCTTAGCCCTAGTTGTAGTTAGTCCTAGTTTCTCTGCGGGGTGACATTTGGAACAAGCTAAGTATGGCAAGTCAGTAACATTGGTGCATTTAAAATAAATCAGGCATTGAGGAAAGAGGTAGTTGTTAAAGTAATGCCTGAAGTGTGCCAATTCAAATGTCATGTCAAAGAATTAGTCAGGTGGGAAAATCACAAAGCGGATAAGTTGGACAGGTATGTTCACGTGGAATGTAGGAACATAAAGAAAAGACAAAACTGATTGAATAGTATACTAATAATAATGCTACTAATATTAATCTGCTAAATAAAGTTTGAATATACAGTGACAATTTTAAGAAGCAAAAACAAAGAATACCCAGAGGACCATTGAACATATGTCCACCATGTTACCTACTCAATGGTGCACTGTTTCTAACTTTTCTTTTGACATTTAAGGATCATTACACATAAAATGACTGCACAAACATTTACATGTCTAGAATCCAATGACCCTTACAATCCCCAGTTCTTCTTTAAATTGGGATTCAAAAGCCAAGAAGACAGAGTCAGTGAGCATGACTGATTGGAAGCAGCAGATCTGCTCACAGCAGTCCACTGACAGTTCAGACAGTTGATGTATTTGATCATCTGATGACTGAAAGTACCAGAACTCCATGCAGTGCCTTCAAACACTTTGAAGCATTAATCTTGATAAGGTGCAAGTCATTCAATACCAAAGTGTAACTTATTTTAGTTCTCATTGTTAATAACTGTTCACAAGAGCGTAATCCTCAGAATAGCCCAGATATTGTGAAGAACCTCAATTTCCTAGGCCACCCAGGTAATGAACCCAAGCTTGAAGTCAAAAGTTCAACTACCAGGGAAACAAGAGCTTCACTGATGTCCCCCATCTCTGAGGGATTTAAATAGTGAATGTTTGTAGTTTTCATAGACGAGTGTTGTTCTGTATTGGAAATTAACAGGGAATGCAAGTAAACCACATTACTTTTGGTGCCAGATATGCAAGTGCATAGTGGTTACAGTGTAAACGAACATACGTTTTGTTTTGTGTTTTTGCTTCTCTGGAGATGTGCAGAGTAATGAATCCTAGCAAGAGGAGAGAGCTATTTTTTCCAAGACTAGGTACAATGGTAGAGCCAAGGGGTGGCCAATGGTGACCTTTGTCATCATAATTTGACTTTGGCCACCACGATCATTTAAGGAAAGCACAATTTTCAGCTATAAAAAGAGCTAAAAAGCATAGTATCCCAAAATAACCGGGGTGGCCAGTTTACATATGGTAGATGCCATCTTGGATTTTGCCTTGTCAAACCAATTTATGATAGTGAGCTTTCTTACACCTACAGTAGATGAAGACACTCACTAAAATGGAAGCTGGCACATTGCTAATCTTTGAAATTTTCCAGCCCACAATATTTACATACGGTATATACATATATGAAGGCAGCCATCTTGTATTTTAATTATGTCTAGTTACTGTGCGTCTACCAGACAATTTACAGCAGTTGTACTGATTTTTTTACAGCTGACTTTTAAAGCTTTTTTAATATAATATGGTACAGATGCTACACGAGATATTGTGAATTATAGTGTCACATAATAACTTCTTTAGCTGAATTGTGTTTAATTTATATTAATTCAACTTTTATTTAGACAGGTTAATCCCACTGAGCCTCGAGGACTCATTTACAAGAGAGACCTGATTTCAACAAAGAATAATGACAACAATGGACAACAGTGACAACGATAGACAATATTAAAAGAGGCATATAATTTTTTTATGACTATCATAACAAATATTTAGTATTTCATGGCAAATGTTAAATGTCCTGTGTTACAGTACCAATATTTGGAATTATAAAATTATATTTTTTTGCAGTTTTGCAATTGTGGCATGAATATGTCCTCCCCTGACTATGACCTGTGACTCTTGGTTTGTCTACCAGACTCACTATAAACAGTTTGCTTTAAAGTTACTTTTTACTTTAATCATGTCTGATGTTTTCACACATTCACTGTCCTTGGACTCAAGAGTCAGCTACAGTCTGACTAATGTTTACCCTTTTTGTCTATGCTTTCAAGAAAAACAAATCACAAAATCATTTAGTACCATTTTTAACAATAAGGCTCCCCTTATAGATGGTTAATAAATAATTTATATATATTAGATTAGACTGAGCTGAATACAGCTCCTCAGACTGAAGAAGTCTTACGGACGAAAGACAAAATGTTTCTAACTTTTTTTGGTTTTTATTTTGTTTTGTTTTTTGAATGTCCAAAGGACCAGACTTTACTTTTTTGAGTTTATAGATACATTATTAATTCCTCTATAAACACTTAATAAATCATTAATAACTGTTTTTATGTATTGATTAAGGGTGACAGAGAGACTAAACTGACCAGTTTCTTGCCAAATCTGCCACCTACATATTTCATCTAGAGTTGTTATATTAAATATTTTAGACTATTACTACCTTGTAAGCACAATAAGCATTTGTAAACCTATTTTTTATTATATAATATTGTACTTCACTGCATTATAAACATTTACAACTAATAATTTATCCTAAAGAAATTAGGTTTAGATGCTTATTATGCTTACAATGTAGCAACTTCATCTGAAATATTTAATATACAATCTCTAGATGAAATATATATAGGTGGTAGATTTTTCTCACTATTTGGCAATAAACTGGCCACTTTCCTTTTTCTTGCCCCTAATTAATGCATAATAAACAACTATTTATCATTTATAAAGTGTTTATCGAGTAATTAATAACACATCTATAAATTATTTATTAGCTAACTATAAGGGGAGCCTTATTGTAAAGTGGTACAATTTGTTTTATTTGATTATAACTGGTGTGAACATGAATAATGATTTTTTTGTTTGTTTTTGCAATCATTACAATGCAATCATGAAATATTATAATGGGTCTTAACATGCATGTTAGTGTTTTTTTTTTTTTTTTAGCTGGAAGCTGTTTACGTCAGAGGGGTCATGTCATTCCAGAGTGTGCCAAAACACTTCTGAGAGCTGATGGGTCTTTTTCCCCATTCTGAGCAGTTCATCTGTTGCCCATCCTGACATATTCATCTGACGTCGGTCTTTGTTTCCTGAGCAAATAAACATGTTTGCTCAGTTACAATTTGGGGTATTTTTATAATTTTAACAATATATAGTTTTATACTTTCAGCTACCTTGGGCAGTGCCTGACTAGTCCTCTAATTGTGGTGTATCCTGGTCTGATCCACCAACAAAACTCCAGAAAGATGAGTGAAATGGAGCCCTCAAACTGACCCAGCAAGGAGTTGAGAATTTGTGACATGATGCAACTGTGGGTCTGGTTATAACATGTTTAGCTGATGCAACTTGATAAATCATTTCCTGACTTGCCTTGATGATATATGACTTGATCTGGTCACATTAAAAAAACTTATCTAAACCAAAATCCAAAACAAACTACTTATCACCTATTCAAAACTTTGTCTAAATTTGTATGAGTATGAAAATTGAATCAATTCCAGCTCAAAGAGTTAATAATACCTTAGATAAAATATACATGTTCCTTAACTGGTTAATTATTATTTATATTGTTCATTATTGTTTTAGTAATTACTTTACTACTTTTTCAAACAAGTTATTCTACAACTTGTTCATCATTTATGTTTGATTTTGTTTATTACTGTTGATCATTCTTAGTTTGATTACTTGTTTTTTTAATAAAACTTCAAAGACAAATTTGTTTTCCTCCTTTGGATGAATATTCATTTGTTATGGTATAAAAATCACTGTAGTGAACAGATTCTACTTTAGTGACTGAGTTCTGATTATTAAATGATGAATAAATTGATTAAGTTTTTGCTGGTCAATAAACTGATCAGCTGGTGTCTGCTTTAATTAGTGTAAAACAAGTAATAAAAGTGTAGTAAAGTGAGGTGCAAGTGTCACCCTTCTTACTCCATGCATTTGTATATGCTACACAGTCCGAACCCTTGCTGACGTTCCTGTTTGTGTGATCTGAAATGTACCAATACACATATTTCATACTTCCCAATGCATCAATCACTTTTTATCTTATTGTCCCCACTACAAAAGTCAGTTTACAGGCTCAAAAGGGATTTATTATAGAAACATGTAAGAATAATGTGTTAAAGTGCTCACAGAGTGGAGCAATATGAGCTGAGCTGAAGACACATGCCCATGAATTATACTGCTGGTGTTCCAAGGTGTACTGCTTGGCTGTTTATCATGCACGGGAGCAACTGGTTGCTGAAGTGCTTTGTATTCTGTTGGTCATGACTAAACAAGAGCTTGACATTTAGCCGTGTTTGTGTGTGCATGTATGTGTGTGTTTGGTGTGAGTATATCTTATAAGAGATACTTTTTTTTCTCAGTTATTCTTTTCCTCAAGGTCTCGAGTAAATGTGACACTGGGTTGAACTCTATCAGTGCATTTTAATGAGTGTGCCAACAATGACACCCCCTCATAATAAATGCCATAGTAATTATGATGGCCAAGTATTTATCTGAGAGAGGGTAATGAAAAGATCAGTGTTGTGACTAATAATCTCACTTTACTCATAACACAGATACTGATATATTTAGGCAAGATAGTAGTCAAAATACGTCAGGTTACAACACCATTGTTGCAAAACAAGACAAACGGTGTCCACCATAAGCACATTTAATAATCATGACCTAATAATGTCAGCGCAGTGGCACAGTTGGTAGAGCTGTTGCCTCTCAACAAACATGTTGCCCTGGTTCAAATCCCGGTCCAGGTGCCTTTCTTGGTGGAATTAGCATGTTCTCTCTGTGCATGTGTGGGCTTTGTCCAGGTTACCTCCCACAGACTAAACACATGCATGTTAGGCTGATTGGTAACTCTAAATTGTCCCTAGGTGTGAGTGAGAGAGTGAATGTTTATCCCATTTGTCTCTATGTGTCTCTGTGATGGACTGGAGACATGTCCAGGGTGTACCCCGCCTCTCACACAGTGATGGCTGGACAAGGGCACCAGTGACCCCTGCGGCTCAAGAAGGAAGAAGCATGTAAAGATAATTGATGGATGGATGATTTAAGCGTTGCATTTAAATTATCATAAAATTATATGCAAAGACCAGGACCAATTTTAAATACATCCCATACACTTGCTTCCTAAATATTTTCATTTGTTAAAACTTAAAATAGAAAAGAACACATGAACTATTTAACCAAATCAATGGATTAGTTTTGTGACTGGGGTTAATGGTGATAATCTGGTGGTAAGTTTTTGTAGCAGCTCAGACAGATTGAATGATGCAGTAAAATATCAAAATCTGAGAGAACACCAGAAAGTTCTTTCGCAAAACAACCAAACTAAAAGGAACTAAAAGGCAAGAATAGAAAATAAAAGGATATTAGGAGACTTTCCTCTGAATAAACAGAAAAAATGTCTATTTGTTGGGATCAGACAGTATATGTCAGTTTTTATGCTTCTTTTTCAGTTTTGTCAGAAAGATACAGTAAATGCAAAGTCTAGACCAGTAGGATTTGATTACACAAAACATTATGAGACCCAAAGGATGGCTGATTTAATAAAATCCTGGCCCAAGGGGCAATTTAACAAAAGTAGAAAAATGGCTTCTAGAGGTTTAAAAAAAAATGCATATCATAACTTCTATACTACCTGAGCTGAATCCAATATAAAAACATTGGTTATTTAAAAATAGAAAGGCTGCAGAAAACAAACATTAGAAACAAATAGCAGAAAAGACTTGTGCTACAGTACTGTTCTTTTTAAGAGGAAATTTCTACTGTTAAATCTTTCTGTTTTTCAACTTTTGTAATTAGATGAAAACATAATGGCAAAAAAAAAAACCTTTTAACTTTTTATAATTATTAAGTACATAAACATAACATCTCAGCAATAATAAGTACTTAACTTGACCACTAAACTTCATGCATGAATGACTTCTAAATTGTCAGTGAAAGATAAAGACACCTCTGCTCGACTGCCTGGCTGACATCAGGGACTGGATGGCTTTAAATTTCTTAAGTTTCAATGAAAAGAAATCTGAAGTCATGTTGTTCCCTCCTAACGACACGGTCATGAACCATTGCATCGACCTTTCTGTCTGAAAAACAAAAATACACAAATCTAGGAGTGATCATGGATCCTTCTATGAAACTCAACAGTTATGTAAAGATGATTGTTAAATCCTGTTTTTTTTCCAGCTGAGGTGATTGTCTAAGCTGAAGCCCATATTATCCAAAAATAACCTGGAGACAGTAATACATGTATTTATTACATCTAGGCTTGATTACCGCAATTCAACCTGTTTGGCAACAGTCCGACCACCATTGCACAATTACAACTGGTCCAGAATGCAGCAGCCTGATTTTTAACAAGTACAGGCAAAAGAGAGCACACTACACCAGTCTTGGCCTCCCTGCACTGGCTACCGGTTCATCTTCTAATCCAATTCAAAATTATCTTGTATATCTACAAATCGCTGAACAGTCTCGCACCCCCTATCTCTCTGATTTGTTACACCCGTATGTCCCACCACGTTTTCTGAGGTCAGCGCACCAGTTACTTCTCACAGTTCCAGGAACTCGTCTTAAACGCAGAGGTGACAGGGCCTTCTCTGTAGCAGGCCCAAGACTTTGGAATGAGTTACCTCTCGTCAGACAGGCCCCCTACCTCTCGGTTTTCAAATCCCGTTTAAAGACTCACTACTATTCTGTTGCTTTCAACACAAGCTGATCTGTGTTTGGTCGTTTTATTTGTTGTCTGTGATGATTTTGTGTCTACATTCTGTTTGTTTTTTTTGTACTTAATTTTGTATGGTGCCTATGTGTTGCTTGTTGTTTGTTTGTTTGTTTGTTTGTTCAGCACTTTGGTTGGCCTTGTTGCTGTTTTAAGTGCTCTATAAATAAAATGGTATGGTATGGTAAAGTTTAGATTTGTACATTGAGCCCTACACCATCCATCCATCCATTATCTTTATCCACTTCTTCCTTTTTAGGTCAGGGGGTTATCTGATGCCCATATCCAACAGTCACTCTGAGAGAGGTGGGGGACACTGGAGAGGTTGCAAGTCCATCACAGGAACACATAGAGACGACGGGCGGGTTCCGTCCCATTTTAGATCTGAGGGGACTCAACCAGTACCTAAGGATGCTGCCCTTCTATATGCTCACAACAGCAGATGTCCTTCAGGCTGTCAAGGAGGGAGAGTGGTTCACATCTATGTATTTGAAAGATGCTTATTTTCATGTGCCTATTGTGGCAGAACATCGCAGCTTTCTCAGGTTTGCCTATCAGAGTCACCACTGGCAGTTTTGTGTACTCCCATTCGGACTATCCCTTTCCCCGAGGGTGTTCACTCGGTGCATGAAGGCAGCCCTTTCTCCTCTGCAGGTCTACAGGGTAAAGGTTCTGCCATACTTAGATGATCGGATTCTCTGTGCCCCGTCTCGGGCCTGTGCCTTTCATGACATGAATTGCCTGCAATGTAGTGTGTCGCAGGGAAGCGGTCACGACAGATGCCAGTTCCACGGAATGGGGCGCTGCGTGGCAACACAGAGCAGTTCAGGGCCACTGAAGTCAAAGGGACCAATCCAAGCACAGTGGCGGTTTCTACTATGAGCG
>JBBPBX010012022.1:0-38926 GCA_038048925.1 Garcialebias charrua | reverse complement strand
AGACCCCGCTCCTCGTTTTTTAATTTTTAAAATCTTTTACAACTTTTGTTTTTAACAACATATAACACAGAACACCACTATTGCACTGCTCCTAGGCAGCCCCGCCCTTCATTTATTCACATGTCATCAGTTTATCAACGCAGCAGCTCTGGGGGTGCACCTCTTCCACTTTTAGTTTTGTTATTGTTACATGCCGGGAGGTGACACGTAAGTGCGGTCAGTGGAAAGATGGGAGAAAAAGGAGGCTGGTGCAGAGAAGAGAAGGATTAAAAAGAGAAAGGCTCTGTAAACAGACGTAGCTAAATGTGCAAACATTGTCACATTTTTCACTCAAACAGCTGTTGTTTGTAAATGAGAGAGATCAAACAGGTGAGACATGATGTTAAACTTTGCTGCAAAACACGGTTCAAGTTCAAGTAATTGAATTTTGTGGTGTGTGGCATTGTGACATAACATACTGTTATATCATTTAAATAATATTATATGAGTCTGGTGAAGACCTGCTCTATGAAAAGTGCCCTGAGATGTTAGATGATTCAACCCTTTAATGAAACTGGCCTGACTTGATCATAAGTATTTGTAAAAATGGGAGATTTGTTTTTTATGACAATTTTTAATATGTGATTTAGTATCAGGATCAGAGCCAGGAGTGATGAGGGGATTGTTCCTGTCAGTATGAAGGAACAGGTGAGCTGTTGTAACTGTGTGTGAACAAGCATTAGTTCCAAAGTAAATACTTTCTAAACAACAGTATTGACTTGTTATATTGTTATCATTAAAAGTAAGATAAGAAATACATAAAGCCCGCAGTGAAAGGGAATAGTATGAAAGTAATGTGAAATAAGCCTGCATATTTTACCATTGAAAATACAGTATATGAATTGGTTAAGTCAAAATGTGTTTTCCATATTTTTTTTTTTTTTTCTTCTTTCGGCTTTTTTCCCTGCGTTAGGGGTCGCCACAGCGAACTGGTCGCACGAAGATTTGGCAGTTTTTACGCCGGATGCCCTTCCTGACGCAACCACAGACCACCGAGCAACCACAGCCCTCTGTGTGGAGCAGAGAGCTGATATCTAGGGTTCCCGGGGGAGCAGATGGTGTGGGTTAAGGGCCTTGCTCAAGGGCCCAGAGTGGGGCAGATGAGGGTGGAGACAAGTGTGACCATTTCACGTACCCCACCCACATCTTTGATGTTGTCGGTACCGGGGCTTGAACCGGCGACCTTCCGATCACAAGCGCACCTTCTTAACCTCTGCGCCACCACTCCCATAAAATGTACTAAAGCTTTACAGATTATTGTCCTGATGCAGGCTCAATAAATGTAGTCCTCTGGACAGAGTTTTCTTTGTATCAAAAAGACTTATTCAGTCTGAGGAGTTGTGACGAACTCAGTCATCTTTCCTCCTTGATAGAGAGGAATGATGGTTTGAGATAGGTGTAGAGGAGGCCATCTTTGTGAAAAGAAACCGTCCATCATTAAACAGTGGTAGAGGCCTCTGTGTTCAACTGTCCCCCCTTACAATGCTGTTATTGCTAGTATCTTACGTTTATATGAAATACAGGTGGTCCCCGAATTATGAGCACATCGACTTACGAGGTTCCGACTTTACGAGCTATCATATTTAATACAAATATGAAATTAAAAAAAAAAAGTTTTATATTTTTATTTTTTTTGTGTTTAAATGTTCTTAATTTCCTGTGTACAGCACGTTGTTGCAGCTGTGGTTGTTTTAAATGGCTTTATAAATAAAGTATTATTATTATTACATATTATTATTATTTTGAAGCCAATTACACAGTTTCCGCCTTTTGGCAGTGTCCGTCAGGGTTCAGGTGTTCGGCTGTTCGGCTGTTTAGCCAGTTAGCCTCGAGAGCCGGGTTCGGACGGACAGTGTCCGTTTAGAGGATCCTGCGCAGAGATACATGAGCAGGATCTGAACGGCAGTTTTGTGGAGTGACGGATGGACGAAGGAAAACGACACTGTGAAGCAGCAGACAGCGAGCTAGGCCGGCTGCGGCAGCCTTGGATGGGCTAACATGCAAACGGGTGCTGCTAATGGCGGAGCCTATTGTTTTGGATGGATGCCGCAGAGACTCACCGGGGACACGGAGCCAACAGGCGGCCGAGCTCGCCTCGATGTCTGCCTGGCAGCCTCAGATGTTGGATTGTTATCGAGCTAACAGCTGCAGCAGCCTTTTTAGAGGGTCTAACATGCTAACGCAGTGGTGCTAACGCAGCGGTGCTAACGCAGCGGAGCTAACGCGGCGGAGCTAGCATGCAAACAGACAAGAGAAGCTGCAGCTCAAAGTAAGAAAATATATTTATTTTTTATGTATGTTCTTTTAAAATGTTTTAAAGTGTTAGGATAGGCGAAGTGCCTTGTAACTGTTCATTACCGTACATGTACATGTATCAGTGGCGGCTTGTGCGGTATAAAAGGTAGTCCCCGATTTATAAAAGGTAGTCCCCGACATACGAGATTTTCGTCTTACGAGATAGTCAAAGTAACGGAACTCACTTGTAAGTCGGGGACCACCTGTATTGGATAATGTTCTTATAGAAACAATTCTTGAATAATGTCCATACAGTGTTAATGCTACATGTTTGTCTCAGGCTACTTCTTGTTCTACCATTAACTCTAAAATATTTATTGAATAGTTTATATATGTAGGTAAAACTAGATGTTGAACAACACATTAAAATACACCTGAATGCAGGAAATGGCATCTATTTTATTCAAAATTTTCTGGGAGAGTACCCCCACTGGCAACCTAGCCGGGGTGGGGGGTTGCTCGCACAGGGCGCCAAATAGGCTAGGACCGCCACTGTCCAAGCATATAAATGTGCTGGAGCCTGTATTTGGCTGTGGGTGTGGCCACTAAGAGGCTAGGACAGCAGCTGACTGGAGTTTCGAGCCCCATTGGACGTACCATCTTGGGCGCCAGGGCACCCTCTACTCGTCAGCAGTAGGAAAACTGGTGGCATCTGTTTTCCCAATGGTGCTCTGATCACAATGAGGATCAAGTCTCCTGTACAGTACCCACCATTCTGGAGTTTCTTCAGTCTCTCCTTGGTAAGGGTTGCTCTCCTTCAATGCGTAAGGTTTATGGAGCGGCAATATCATCTAATCACGCCAGCATCAATGGCCATACGGTGGGGAGCAATAATCTAGTCTCTCCCTTTCTGTGTGGTGCCCTTGGATGCACCCACAACAGCTTCACGAGCACCAGGTTGGGATCTGTCATTGGTTCTTGATGCTCTATGCCACTCTCCGTTCGAGCCTCTGATGCAGGCGGACCTCGAGTGGCTTTCATATACATGTAAGATGGCCTTTCTGCTGGCTATAGCCTCAGCAAAGAGGGTTGGCGAGCTACATGCTCTCTCAGTCAGCCCCTCATGTCTCAGGTGGGGCTCTGAAGGCTCTGATGTTACCTTGAGGCCTAACACTGCATTTGAGTGAAAGGTGTTATCTCACTCTTATTGTAACCAACCGTTAAGGTTGGCATGTTTCCAGCCTACGCCTGGTGAGGGGTCTGGACTATTGTGCCAACTGAGAGCACTGGAGGCATACGTTGCAGCTACTGCCTTTATACGATGTTCGGACCAGCTGTTTGTGTGTTACGGAGGCCCTACGTTAAAATATCCTCTTTCTAATGAAGGATAAATCACAGTTATATACGTAATTATGATTAAACCTATATTACAAGTGTTCTCCTTCACAACTGTGTTTCATGTAAACAGTTTGGGTGTTCAAATGAGCCAGGCGTCTCTTGAGGAAAATATAATTTATTGAAAAGATACAGGTTACAGATTAAGCAGACATTATGGCATTAATCAGATCTGTGTGCACACGGACCAGAGATTCAGGAAGAGCAGACCTGTCGCACTCGGAGTCGTCTCCAGAATGCCCATCACCCTGCCTTGTTACAGTATGTCATATCATAAAATGTTTTGGGCTTCTCCTGTTGTCTCATTGGCCAGCCTCCTGATAAGGATAGTTGCCTGAGCAACAGAGATTTATAGCAGGCCCAAGGTCTCTGCTGGTGACCTGCATTAGATTTGTGTGTGTGTGCCTCTTTGTTTAAGTCTAAGAAGAGTTTAGATTCAAACGAGTCTACATTTATATTTATCCTGTGAACATTCTGTGTCATGAACTAAGTGTATTTCTGATGTGTGTGCTATAATATAAATGTACCTGTTCTTAGATCTGCCAATTTATGTGCCTGCGTGCCCTTCCCCCCGGAATGTGTTAGATGCAGAGTTGTTTGGCCTCAAAGAGTTGTTTCGTGATTCCAGGTCTGCTTCCAGCACCTCTGACTGCTCCGGTAAGATTAATAGTGCATACCTAAACATGATTGTGTAAAACCTTTGTGATTACATGAAACACAGTTGTGAATGAGAACACTTGTAATATAGGTTTAATCATAATAACGTATATAACTGTGATTTATCCTTCACATCCCTCTCTCGACCTATCAAAAATAGGTCGAAACCACCTGCACAACTCCAGTTGGACCCCCTGAAGAGGACCCCCATCCCAACAGCACATCAAAACAAAATCACCAAAACAAAAATCGAGGTAATCTAATTCAACCTTCAAAATCAACTAAATCTAATTCAAACCCCATCCGACTCCAAAACTAATCATTAACTAAACACCAAAATAATAATCACACGCTACAATCTATAACAGCCTAATCTACGAAATCATAAAAGGATAAATGCAATCACCATCTTAACTCCCTCTTCCCCCCTGGACTCCTCCACGAACCACTCATCACCCCTACAGGTATCTGGTCTCAGCCAAATACATGTGATGTCTCTCATCCGGTATTGAACCACGCCTGACCTGCATCATGGGAAACACCGTCCCATGATCCTCCACTTCCCTCGTAGCAACCATCCTGGAGATCATTGCCCGCGCACAAGGTGCTACACACCCCATAAACATGCAAAACAGAACAAGAATAGCCAGCGGAAAAGCCAAAAGCTTAAAGAGCACCTGAGTCCATGATCCACTAGTGAACCAAGACAGCACATCCCACTGTCCAGCAGGTGCATCCGCCGCCTTCGCCTTCTGAAGCTTTCTCAGCTGTGTCAGGGCCGCTGTCACTCTGGCCTGTGGATCAGAGCCAGTCTCATCAGGAATGTAAGTACAACAGGTATCTCTACCTATTATCTCGCACACCCCGCCCCTCGACGCTGTCAATAAATCCAAAACCAATCTGTTCTGCAAAACCATAATTCTGAGGGCAGTTAACTCAGCCGAGATGCCCTCAAATGCGTTAATCGTGGAATTAATAAACACGCCAAAGCGGTAATCCAACGTCTCCAAACGTAACATTAGCTTACCTACACCTGCCCATGGAAAAAGAGAAAGCATGACCTTCTCACCTGTTGTCCAATGCTTAAACTCCTGCGGCACATCTGAACCCCAGATAGAGTCATAAGGTTTGAGAACAATTGCTCTCTTCTCACAAACATAATGAGACCCATTACTGACGGAGGCCATGAATGAGTCATCAGTCACAGCCACAGGTGCGCATATACAGTCTGGTCCAGTTCGCAGGCAAAGATAACAGCACAGCATGACCACACAACCAAGCCAGATCCTCCACAGGAAACGTCCCATTCACTCCAGGAACACCCACGTGAATGTTCCCTGGGTGGTACACTGCCTGGCAGCTCATGGTAGGCAGTGAGCCAACCACCACCTGATGTGAGTCTTGGTGATGAACGCGGTGTACACAAATCGGGAACTGTTCACCAGGTGTCCACTCCACATACTGGCTCAGCACCACCACCGGGTCAGACTGTGTCAGCTCGTATCTTCTAGCCTCACACTTCGCTGGTTGTTTGATGTATCCCCTGGAACTGTAGTGCAAAAAACAGAAAGACAACTTGCGTTCTAAAGGCTTCACACGCAAGGGCAGGTGGGATGCAGTGACCGGAAGCTTTGTGCATACATAACATTCAGAACTATGGCGCCCCCTGGCCAAAAACTGAGCATACTTATACCAGCTGTTCATCTGGAAGCTGTGAGACAAGTTCAGAGTCAACTGATCAATCTCCTGAATCTGAGACCATGTCCTAAGTCTGGGGACCCCTCTCTTGTCCCTTGAATGATCCATTGCACGATACCTCTGCAGACCTGGTATAACACAAAGAGACTCCAACAGTAAAACGATCAGAATCATAATCAACATCACCACACCTCCTGTCAGTAAAATTCTGCTATGCCCATCCGCCATGCTGAACTCCTCGTGGACCAATCAAACTGGAGCACAAACACAGTTTAAAGCAGCAAGCTATGAGCCCTGGAATGTAACAAGATTTAAAAACAGAAGATGAAATTGACCCCCCTTCTCAGTTAAAATGAGCTGACCTGAAAAGGTAAACACACAGGATAAAATCAGTGTTGAAAGTCCAAACACCAAACACATGCACAATTAACAAAATCTTCTTTTTCTCCTTCTTTTATTTTTTTATTACACAGGAATCACTGGAACCGCACCTGTAAGGGAATACAGTCTTATAACGCACAGATCACTCCCCCACTGAATTTTAAACCAGAACTAAGGAATGGGTCAAAAAAACCTAATATTTTATGATTTTAACACTGAAATTGAAAAATGTAACTCCAAACCCTTGAAAGTTAGACCTGGCAATGAATGAAAGTATGTGTTGTTGTGTTCACCTCTAATTCTAGGAAAGAAGTAAGATTAATTGATAAAAGTTAAAAGTTAAAATGTAGTAGCGAATAGTTGCCAACTAAATCAACTCTAAGATAAGAAATAGTAATAAAATGTAACACTAATTTAATACTAAAGGTGAAATCTAATATCTAATCTTAAATGTGTGATCTTTAAAATGTGAGATTTAAAGTTTAAAGTATAAAATATTGATGATTTTAAGAATGCAAAAATAGAAACACCTGTAAAATTTAAAACACTATGTCAGTCTTTCTGATTCAATTTAACACCCTGCTTTCTGTTCTCCTCAGATCTTTGTTGAAAGCTGCACTATTCAGAGGCCACGAGGGCGTTGATCCGCCACCACCATTTTCTTGGGCTACAGATTGCTGAATATTAAGCCAGTTGGGCTGTGTTCAATACCCCGTTCCCCTGGCGAGCAAAAACTGCCCCTTCCCCAAGAGAGTGGCTGGCCCCCTCTTTTCTGCTCCTCTTGCTGTGCTCTGCCTTGTTAAGCTCCAATCATGCAACTGGCTCTTCCCTCTCAAGGCAATAAGGCAGCAGGCCGGGGACCAGGGGGAACTATTTCCCTATCGTTCTGGTCCGCTCTTAAAAGCAAGCACAAAGATGCTTATCAGGATGACAGGTGTTTTCAGGATGCTTCCCCACTCAAACCAGAACACCTCACGAACAGATGACTTCCACGGAAGAGGAAGTGAAACGATGAAACGATGAAACGACAGAAGCCCACACCTTCCTCGAACCCGTTCTCAAGGATGAAGATGCAGGACAGTCCACCGCTCATGTGGACCACTCGCTCCAGTTGCAAAGCCGGAGCTCTCAGCTGTGCAGCTCCGTCAGAGCTACCTCGACCTGATGTGATGACCTTTGAGGCTCTTCAGCTGGCGTGCACTGGCTCAGATGGTACCACGTCGAGCCCTTATCCCGGAGACGTACTGCGTGAGATGTGCGTTCAACCACTTGGAACGGACCTGTCCAGCGTGGCTCCGCCCACTTCTGTTTTGTGACCCTTAGGAGCACCCAAGGTATCAAGGGACATTCAGGCCTTTCCTCCTGAAGCGTATTGGGGTCAGGGATCTATAGATGGAAACTGGACAAAAGACCTGTTACTGTTTCAATGTACCCTCCATGTGACATTTTAACAGTTTCTTCTGAGGGCCACAAATTCTGTTGTGGCCCTGGAAATGCCCTCCCCGTAGTTAACTCATAAGGAGTGAAACCTGTACCCCGATTCACAGAGGCTCTGACCGCCATAAGGGCAATGGGCAGAGCGTCAAGCCAATTAATTTTTGTCTGTGCACAGATTTTAGCCAATTTTTCTTTCAAATTTCTGTTCAAACGTTCGACTTTTCCTTGTGACTGGGGGTGATAGACTGACCCAAATGAGTGCTTGAGGCCTAAAGCCTTCTCAATCATCTGCAGATCTGCATTTTTGAAATGTGTACCATTATCTGACCTGATTTTAGAAGGAAAACCATGACTTGGAATGTAATGATTGATTAAACATTTTATAACCGTTTTCCCGTCTTCTTTTTTCGTTGGCCATGCCTCGGGCCATCCGGTGAACGCATCCACGCAAACCAGTAAGTATCTGAACCCCTTTACCGGCTCGATCATGTCCGTGTAATCAATGATTATCTCATACCCGTGTGTCATCTCTGTCGGAAATTTGCCTTGTTCACGCGGTTTCATCGATGGTTTCGAGTTATGTAAGGAACACACGGTGCATTCCTTCACAAATGCTTTAAGCAACAAATTCAAGTGTGGGTGCCACCAGTTGACAATATTTTTTCTCATCTGGTGTGTCCCCACATGCGCGAGTCCGTGAGCTTCATCCAAAACTCTTCTCTTCAGGCTCAGGGGAAGAACCCATCTTCCATCTTCAGGATGTATCCACAATCCATCTGGTCTCACTTTAGCTCCATTGTCCAGCCACACTGTTTTTTCTTCAGGAGCCGCCCCTTGTTGACAGCAAGCTACAGAGACCTCATCCCATTTCATGGTCCTCTCTTCTTCTGGTATGACCATCACCATCTGACTCCAGTTGATGTATCCTGATGCTCTTTTTGCTTCCAAATCAGCTTGACAATTGCCTCTGGCTGTTTGGGATTCTGTGGTTGTGTCATGTCCCTTGCATTTCACAATTGCTACCTCCCTTGGCAACATTAAAGCTGCTGCAAGTTCCCTCATGTCTGCCTCATGTTTGATCGGCTTGCCATTTACTGTCAGAAAACCTCATCTCCTCCACTGAGCTAGTTCTGTATGCGCCGTCCCATAGGCATACGCTGAATCGGTGTATATGGTGACTGTTTCACCTGCTACCCACTGTAATGCAGAGATCAGAGCCCTGACCTCTGCCCTCTGTGCTGACTGTGGCCCCTCCAGCTTCTCACACACCAGTGTGTCATAACCCTGATATACCTGATGCACCACTGCAAAGCCAGCGCTGAGCTGACCATCCTGTCCACGAAAACAACTTCCATCACAAAACACCACGTGTCCTCCCTCTAATGGTGCGGCCTGTAGATCTGGTCTGATTTTGTCATCCACCTCAACTCTTTTTTCACACACATGTGGCTCACCCACTCCCAACCTGTCTGCCATGTTAATCCCTTCATGTGTGAACAACAAGTTAGGTGCTTCAAGGACTTTGTTGATTCTGTGCTGTCTCAGTGGTGTCATGGTGAAGTTCTGTGAGTTCACAAATGCAACCACACTGTGTGATGTTAAAATATTCAGTGAATGACCCATTACCAAACGTGCAGTTTTCTGAACCAACTTAGCCACTCCTGCTGCGTGCTAAGTGCATGGTGGATGTCTTTTCTCCATGTTGTCGAGTAAACAAGACAAGTACATCAGAACTTTACGCCCTCCTGCATGTTTTTTGAAACAGGACGCCGTTTATCACCCTGTCTATTTCAGAGACATCAAGGTAGAAGGGACGCCCATAATCTGCAAACGCCAACTCTGTGGCGCTGCTCATCTGTTGTTTCACAGTGATAAATGTCCTCTCAGCTTCCTCATCCCAGTCTAGCTGTGCAGTGGGGTTTCTCATGCCTTTTTGTTTAACCAAAGCGCGTAAAATCTGTGTTTGGCCTGCATAATCTGGGATATAATTTCTGCTATATCCTGTCAGGCCGAGAAATGACATCATCTCTTTCACTGTCTGTGGTTTTGGATGATGCAAAATTGTGTCACGGTGCGAAGATGAAAGGCCCGCTCTCTTCTGAGAGATCACTCTCCCCAGGAAGGACACCTGTCGTCTTACCGCCTGTAATTTAGTTTTACTGACTGTAAGTGTTCAAGGACTGATTGGGTTGCTGCCAGTGAGTCCTGGACAGTATGACTGGCGATTAATAAATCATCAACATACTGGATGAGGACTGTGTCCTATGGGAGTGGCACCTTACTCAGAACCTGTTTCAAGACTTGGTTGAAGATTCCAGGAGTTAACGCAAAACCTTGCGGCATTCTCTTGTATCGCAACTGTTCGCCCCTAAAGGTAAATGAAAAAATGTCTCTGCATTCCTCTGCTAGCGGCAAACAGAAAAATGCGTTTGCCAAATCCAGGCAGGTGAACCATTCATGTTGTGGTGTCAAATTGTTTAACGCCACGTATGGGTTTGGAACCGGGACAGTTTGGGTTATTAAGAGTTTATTGATCGCCCTTAAATCATGCGCCATGCGGAATTTTCCTATGTTTGCTTTTGGCACAGGTAAAATTGGTGTGTTCCATTTAGACTGTGAAGGTTCTAGCACTCCACTCTCTTTTAATCCTTGGATTGTCTCTGCAATACCCTCCTCTGCAATTGGTTTGTGAGGATATTGTTTAATCCACAGTGGGTGAGTAGTTTGGACCTGAAATGTTATGGGCGGGCAGGCAATCAGTCCCACATCCGTGGGGCCTTTTGACCACAACGTCTCAGGCATACTATCAATCAGCTGACCGGCGCGCGGGTGGTCAGTTTGTTCATGACCGTGCTCCATGGGGAGCTCTTCATGTTGCATTATAGCTACATCATGTGCAATAGACTCAATTGCAAAACACCCGCAGCTCGTTGAATGCCAGACAAGTGGTGTGGGTGTTTTTACCCAGTCAACGGCTTCTGAAGCCCGTTTTACCATGGGTCCCAAGTCTTTAGCCTGAAATTTTGGATTCAAACCTAGTGAAACATGAGGCACAGCTTCGGTGCCCATCATATACCACTCCTGCTGTTCAGGAGTTAAATTAACAATTGCAACTACTGCCTCTGTTCCCACATAGAGATTCCCTGTTGTGATTGGCCAAATTTTACCCTCTATTTACTCTGCAAAGTGTTCCTGAAATACCTCATCTCCCCTTCTGTCATAAAAGAGGGTGACATGTGGAGGGTCTGGTGGAGTTGAGTAAGGCTGAAATTCCTATATCCGGGGTTTCCACGCAAGGTAAGCAGAATAGATGCCTCCTCCGCCCATGACTTCAGATTCAAGTAGCCCCCAGTACATGTCAGCATATTCATTTTGTACTGGTTGTATCACACACTGTGAGTGGGTAGTGTAAACTGGCCACATTTCAGTGAGGTGCCATCCGGCAACCTCACCATGAGTCCATCTGATGAGCATAGGATTGAAGCTCCCAGTCGGATCAGCATGTCTCTCCCCAGCAGATTGGCGGGTGCATTTCTTGCCACCATGAATGGATGTTTCAGTGTCTGTTTTCCCACTCTTATGAGTAGTTGGCTCGTTACAGGCAGTCTTTGTGTGGCCCCAGAAAATCCAATCACCTCCACCGACCTATGTGACAGTTCGTAGTCAGGTGGGGTGTTAGTCACTGTTGAAAAGGTCACTCCTATGTCGACCAGAAATTGCAAGCTTTCATTTCGCACTTGCACTTCAATGGTTGGGTCTGCCCCTCCCCCAACACTGCACTAAAACCATAGATATACGGTAAGAGCTGATGTCGTATATCTCCGTGTCCTTCACATATACTTATACTTATATTTCCGGATATTCCCGGAAATGGACCGCAATGATCCTTTAAAAATCCCCAAATCCCCAAATCCAGATACTTATCTTTGGCAGACCCTTGACAAATAACAGCCACATTTATTTTGGATCTGCCGAAGATAAGTATCCAGATTTTGGGATTTTTTAAGGATCATTGCGGTCCATTTCCGGGAATATCCGAACACAGATCCTTCCGTATATCTATGGTTTTAGTGCAATGCAACGCTCAGGATTTTCTGTGGGGTGTCTCATTGTTGTTGGAAGCCTCGTCCCCCTGACGCGAGGGAAGGCTGGACTACCTGCTGCTGAGGTAGAGTCTGTTGCAGTGGTTGTGGTTGAGGTAGCTGCTGTTGACCTCCCATCTGCTGAAAGGGTTGCGGTGCACTCATGGGTTGTTGGTATAACTGTTGTTGGCCCATGGGTTGCTGCTGACCCATGGGTTGTTGGTACGGCTGTTGCTGTCCCCACATTTGTTGTTGTGGTTGTTGCTTGTGGACGCAGTTGCGCGCCCAATGTCCCAGCATTCCGCACACGAAACAGGTACCTAACTGCTGTCCCCCTTGTGGAGCGCCTGTGTTCCAAGTTCCCCCTCGCCCTCTCTGACCCCCTCCCCTGCCTCGTCCAGCCCCTCTTGCTGGATGTCCACCTCTGCCTCTCGGGCCAGGAGTTTCAGACCATTGTTGCATAGCAACCACCCCAGAGGTGTCTACTGCCCCTCCTATTTCTTTAGAGTTACCTTGTACTTCTTGTACCATTAACTGTTTTTTCTCTTTCACTTTTTTCTCATCATTATGTGTTTGTCTGGCACTAGAGAGCTGGAGTTTAATCAATTGATTCTTTGCAATCTCTAACTCTGCTGCCTCTTTATCCTCCTGCTTCTTAACATACTTCAGACGATGTACGACATGCTTCTTGCTTCTCCCACCGGTCTGGTGAGGCCGTGAGCATGTCAGGATTTTTCTCCATCTCATCGACCACCTCAGCCAGGAGTCCGTCGAGAACCGCTTTTCTGAAATATGGCCGTTGCTGAATGCATAGGGCCCGAACACCTGTGACCTTCTCCCAAGTCTCTTTACATTGCTGAATGAATGTCCACGGATCAATTGTTCGGTCCCACCGAAACTCAGGGACTTGTTCCCCCACTGGCAGAGGGTACAGCGCTTTTATAATTGGACCTATATCCAAATACGCGTCTGATAACGGAGTATCGTCAGGGGCCTCTGCGATCCTGCATCGATATCCTCCGAGCAATATCTGCGAATTCAGGTATGTTTGGAAAGTGTTTTGATTAGGGCAACGTGCAAATGTGGCATTTAGATCTCCCACTGACAACTTGACCCCCACATTAAGAGAATTAAATTTATCCAACCATCTAGCTGCTCCCTCAGTCAAATCCGGCAGTTTTTCAACGAGAGCATCCAAATCGCGTATGTTATAAAGCTTATACCTGATCACCTGACCTAATGGACCCCGTGTGGTCATCAAGGGCAGCTGAGTTGCGGCATAGGGTCTTTCACTTAGTTGTCTCATCTCATCCTGGTCATCTCTAGGTGGGGGGTATGGGTTAGGGTATGACTGAGCACTCGAATATCCCAGTTCTGACCTAGTGTACCATTCCTCCTCTGCCTTGCTCGGAGGCTCATGTACTGGACTGTCTGGGGGTACCTGTGGCCTCCCTCTTACCAACTCGTCTTCTGACTCAGCCATGGTACCCGACACTGACCCCTTAAAAAAGAACTTTTTCTGCTTCTCTGCCTGCGGATCACCTGCATGTTTGCTCCTGGCTACGTGCTTGCTACCTCCTCTGGGGGAGCCATAACATCCCCTACCTGTCTCCTCCTTGTAGCGTCTTGCAGCTCGACCCTCTTCCTCTCTGTCATAGTCACGTGGACTTGGAGACATTGAACCTGGCCATTCCCTTTCACCTCGCTCATCAGCAAAACTGAGTTCTCTCTCTATTTCACTATGGAAACGTTGTGCTCTCTGACCTCTCATCCTCTCCTCCATGGTGCTCCCAGCTCAGCTCTGCTCCTCATCCTCAGTGTCCTCCTCCTCAAACCTCACCTGTCCTCTCCTTCTTGGAAACAGGGGATACTGTCCTGCTGATGGAGCAGGAGGAGCGGTGACCTTGACAGCATATGGAGGCGGTGTTGTTTTTTCTTCTGCTTCTACACCACTGTCTGTCTCTCCAACCTTCTGTACACTCTGAGCTAACAAGGCCAGCTGTTTGTACATATCCACTAATTGCTTTTGTTGTTGGTGATTTTTATTAAGCTTAGGGTGCTCCCAAAATGATGTACAAATTGTTTGTTTGGTTTCTATGTCATCAATCAGCTTTTGCTGTTCCTTTACTTTTGCCCAAACTAATTGTGTTAGGTTTTCTGTTGATTTTTCTGAGTTTTCTGCTGCACTCACAATTTGTATGATTAACGTATCCAACTGTTTGCACTTACCAGTGTTCGTTGCATGGATTATGTTTATCACCGCCTGAACTCTGACCAATTGGTCCTGTAAAGATTCTTGTTTTTGGTCCCGCTTCTCCTTAATGTGTGCCATAATTGCCTTCTCAAAACATTCACCCAAAAGCTTTATTCCCAGTCGTTTCTCCCATGCACTGAGTTCTATTGTAAAACACAGTAAAAAAAAGTCTGAAAAAATCTGAGGTGCAAACCTCTGTGTTCAGGCTCATTTCTATGTTAAACAACAGCTCCCTCTGGCGGACAAAATTATGGCAGCACCACACACATCATTCACATGACGATGACTTTAAACACATACATCTGAGTCCACACCAACATTTAACAAACAATTAAAAACTCCTAATTTCAATCTAAATGAGATCTCTTTGCCCTAAAATAATGATATACATTAAAAAACTTAAAGAAATGCCATGTGAAGTATTTTAAAACGAATTAAACACAAGACCCAATCATGCACCCTCTCTTGGGATGCTTTTTCTCTTTTCTTTTTTTTTTCAGACCTCTGCGGGCACATCCCCCAGTGTGTTTCCAACTACGTTAGTTTGCAACTCTACCGTAGGGCACTCTGGGAGATGTAGTTTTCATCTCACGCGTGACTTCCGGTGAACCCTCGACGCCGAGCATCGGATACGTAGCGACCTCCAAAACAAGCTGCAACGGTCCAACTACCCACGAACATCCACATCAGACCCCCCACAGGAGCCCTAAACGAACGCACGTGAAACAAGTTGGAAGGCCTAACCAGCTACTCAAAAGATCGAACGCACCGGAAACGTTTTTCTAAACAAGACAGTGAAACAAGTCTTTGTTACTTCCGCTACCCACGCGGCGAACGGATCCGCCCCACGTGAAACAAGCGGTCACAAACGGCTATTCACGGCCTGAACAGAAAATGCTTACCCCCTAAAAGTAAGTAATCAGAACCTCAACGTTCGATCGCCTCGTGATTAATTTAATCAGACGTGCGCGCCTCCCAAACGCGCTCCTCGGCCGTACTCGGGCGCGGAGGGGGCAGTGGCCCACTGGTCCCGACCGAACCGAACCGACACTCGTCTGCTTAAGCTGAAACCAGCGTCTGTGAACAACTTCTAATCAACCAAATTATTTATTTTATCTTAACAAGAGTCCTTTATCGCGAGAGACTCTCGTGTACCTACAGTGCAGTAAATTTGGATATTAGGCCAAATTGTTGTTTTGAATAATTCACGGTTCAACTTACCTTTCTGTTGTTTTGGGCCCATTGCACTCAGTCCACGAAGTTCTGCTCGCCTACCTCAACAGCAACCTGGGTCATCACGTTGGCTGGTCACCAGAACTGAAGGAATCAGTTTGGGTGTTCAAATGAGTCAGGCGTCTCTTGAGGAAAATATAATTTATTGAAAAGATACAGGTTACAGATTAAGCAGACATTATGGCATTATTCAGATCTGTGTGCACACGGACCAGAGATTCAGGAAGAGCAGACCTGTCGCGCTCGAAGTCGTCTCCAGAATGCCCATCACCCTGCCTTGGTATGTCATATCATAAAATGTTTTGGGCTTCTCCTGTTGTCTCATTGGCCAGCCTCCTGATAAGGATAGTTGCCTGAGCAACAGAGATTTATAGCAGGCCCAAGGTCTCTGCTGGTGACCTGCATTAGATTTGTGTATGTGTGCCTCTTTGTTTAAGTCTAAGAAGAGTTTAGATTCAAACGAGTCTACATTTATATTTATCCTATGAACATTCTGTGTCATGAACTAAGTGTATTTCTGACGTGTGTGCTATAATATAAATGTACCTGTTCTTAGATCTGCCAATTTATGTGCCTGCGTGCCCTTGCCCCCGGAATGTGTTGGATACAGAGTTGTTTGGCCTCAAAGAGTTGTTTCGTGATTCCAGGTCTGCTTCCAGCACCTCTGACTGCTCCGGTAAGATTAATAGTGCACACCTAAACATGATTGTGTAAAACCTTTGTGATTACATGAGACACAGTTGTGAATGAGAACACTTGTAATATAGGTTTAATCATAATAACGTATATAACTGTGATTTATCCTTCACTAAGCAACATCTCTCCCACTGGGTCATGGACGTCATCTGCCACACCTACGCAACAGGGCATGACCCCCTGCTGATCGGAATGGAGGCACATTCTACCAAGAGCGTGTCCGCTTCCTGGGTTGCCCTGAGAGGTACCTCTGAACACGTGTTCAGCTGGAAGCAATATGTGCTGCCAGATCATGGGCTTCCCCAAGCACTTTCTCCAGATTCTACAGGCTTAATGTGACCACCTTTAATCCCCTGGGCCAGGTTCTTCTGCAAGGGTCCTCTGGGCCTCCTTAGTGAGGTATGTGCTCAGGATTCCTTGTGACATTGTTGGTATTCGTCATTCAGTGCTTTCAGCACTGCCCTCTAGCGGTCAGGAGGAATGAAATATAACAAAAGTTCAAAAAAGCTAAGTCTGGTCCTCTGGACATTCAAAAAACAAAACAAAACAAAGCAAAAAAAACAACAACTGTAGAAACGTTTCATCTTTCGTCCGAAAGACTTCCTCAGTCTGAGAAGCTGTGTCCATGTCACGGTATGGTGCGAGGTGAGGGATGAGTCCCGTGGTACAGACAGGCAAACTTACTGAGACGCGAGTAAAAAATCAAAACACTTTATTAAGGCGAAATCAAACACTGACGTGGTAGTACAAAATAATAACAGACGCTCTAACTGTGGCTGAGTACTAACACTGAAACACTAAACTCAAACATGTAGACGAGATGTACTCACAGACCAAGGAGCTAGGGAACGACACACCAGGGAACAGGGACAATGACCCGACAACGAGACACACATGACTACTGACTAATATACACGCCTTAATTAATGATAAACACAAACACCTGTGACGCTGAGCAGACAGACCAACAGAGGAGCAGACACAGGATGTAAGGAGGGGATGGAGCCAATCCTTACAGTACCCCCCCCTCAAAGACGCCCCCCGGCGTCCCCAAAAAACACCCCCCAAAAACATAGGGCGGGCAGAGGGATGAACCGTAAGGACGGCGGGCACGAGAAAACACAAGGACAGGGGACAAAACACAAGGATAGCAAACCAAAAACCGACAGGAACAAGGCCTGGGACAAAAGCTAAATACAAAAACAAAACTAGAACACTAACGAGCGCCCAAACAACGAGGCCAAGGCGTCAACCTCAGGTAAGGACCCCTCAGGTGGACGACCGGGAGACCGTCCATCGCGTGGGACCCTATCTGGCGGACGACCATGAGGCAGACCATTCCGCAGAGACACCTCAGGTGGGCGACCCGGGGTCATGCATCGAGCAGGAACTTCCATTGATGACGAGGCCTCAGGACAGACGAAGATGAGGGTGGGACCCTCCAGAGCCCACTCAGAACAGGAGCCCCCTCATGCGACGCAGCGGCGCCAAGCGTAGAGACGTCTCTGGGCGTCGAGACGTCAGACGTAGAGACGTCTCTGGGCGTCGAGACTTCAGATGTAGAGACGTCTCTGGGCGTCGAGACGTCAGGCGTGGACGCCTCGAGCGTGGACGCCTCGAACGTGGACACCTTGAGCATTGACACCTCGAGCGTTGACACCTCGAGCGTTGACACCTCGTGGGAGGAGTCCTCCAGGACCCACCCGGAGCAAGAAACGCGAGGGGCTCTCCCCTGAGACCCCTCTGGACAACAGTAGACGTGAGGGGGTCCCTCCAGGGACCCTTGAGACTGGATACATGAGGGAGTCCCTCCAGGGACCCCTCGAGACTGGATACGTGAGGAGGTCCCTCCAGGGACACCTCGAGACTGGATACATGAGGAGGTCCCTCCAGGGACCCCTCGAGACAGCAGTAGATATGGGTGGCACCCTCTAGGGCCCACCCAGAACAGGTAACGGGAGGGACTCTCTCCTGAGACCCCTCTGGACAGGAAACGTGAGGGGCTCTCTCCTGAGACCCCTTTGGACAGGAAACGTGAGGGGCTCTCTCCTGAGACCCCTCTGGACAGGAAACGTGAGAGGCTCCCTCCTGAGACCCCTCTGGACAGGAAATGTAAGGGGCTCTCTCCTGAGACCCCTCTGGACAAGAAACGTGAGGGGATCCCTCCAGGGACCCCTCGAGACTGGATACGTGACCCTCCATCGACGTGGAGGCGTCAACGGTGAGTGGTGGACCCTCCATCGACGTGGAGGCGTCAGCAATAAGTGGTGGACCCTCCATCGACGTGGAGGCGTCAGCGATGCGTGGTGGACCCTCCATCGACGTGGAGGCGTCAGCGATGCGTGGTGGACCCTCCATCGACGTGGAGGCGTCAGCGATACGTGGTAGACCCTCCATCGACGTGGAGGCGTCAGCGATGAGTGGACCCTCCATCGACGTGGAGGCGTCAATGATGAGTGGTGGACCCTCCATCGACGTGGAAGCGTCCGTCGCGCTGGGACCCTCCATAGAGGCGGAGGCGTCCCCCGCGCCGGGACCCTCTGGAGACAGCGAGGGACCCTCTGGAGACGGCGTAGATGCAACGCCCTCAGTTGGTGATGTAGCGCCCTCTGTAGGCGATGCAGGACCTGTAGGTGCTGTTGATGTAGCGCCCTCTGTAGGCGATGCAGGACCTGTAGGTGCTGTTGATGTAGCGCCCTCCATCTTGGCTTTAGCCTCATCCTGCAGTGTTCTAGCCAAAGAAAAAATCTGGAGGAAACCTGAGTCAATCACAGAAGGACTGTTAATAATAATGTCATCAATAATAGAGTAAGTCTTGTATTTATAATGGAGGTCCGGGTTATTGATAGCAGCATTAAATAGTCTTTTTATCTGCTGGAAAATGTGATTGGCCTCCTCAGATCTCTGTCCCACAGCGACCCCTGTGGTCGAGGTGGGATCTGTACACCCTTCAGTGTGTCCTGCAGGCTCTTCCTGTGTGAGTCCTGCAGGAGTAGCGACCCCTGTGGTCGAAGTGTGAACAGGCTGCTCCCTTAGTGGAGGAGTCCTGTGAGACCGCTTCCTTTCAGCTGTGTGGCGTGCAGGAGTCTCCGTGACTCCTGCAGACATGGTGTGAGGGAACACATACCCCCCCTCCAAAGAACGTCTCCCCCGAGACGTCACAGTGCATGGACGTGGGTACCCCTCCCCCTTTGAAACGCCCGCCGGCTTTTCAGACAGCGTGGGAGAATTACGGGGGAGAGCAGGCTGAAAACCGGAAATGCGAGACTTCGCCGGTCGCCGCCTCCTCCTGTGGCCTCGTGTCTCTGGAACTGGAAACGGCAGGAGTCCTTCCGGGTCTGGGTCCGAATCCGAACCGTCGTCGGACACATCCCACAACGAGATGGCTCGTGCAGGAGCGAAGGTGAACCGGTCGGAGCAGTCGCCCCGACGCTCCCTCGCTCGCTCTGCTATCAGAATGGGAGAAGGAAGCTGCTCCAGCTCGGGCCTGTAGCTTCTCCAGGTGGGTTCGGTCCGAAACCCGCCAACTCTGATGGCTGTAGCTTCCCTCCGAGCAGACATCTTCAGCCTCTAGGTAAGTCTAAACTACCTGTCCGCGGGACTCAAAATGGTCGGGTCATTCTGTCACGGTATGGTGCGAGGTGAGGGATGAGTCCTGTGGTACAGACAGGCAGACTTACTGAGACGCGAGTAAAAAATCAAAACACTTTATTAAGGCGAAATCAAACACTGACGTGGCAGTACAAAATAATAACAGACGCTCTAACTGTGGCTGAGTACTAACACTGAAACACTAAACTCAAACATGTAGACGAGATGTACACACAGACCAAGGAGCTGGGGAACGACACACCAGGGAACAGGGACAATGACCCGACAACGAGACACACATGACTGCTGACTAATATACACGCCTTAATTAATGATAAACACAAACACCTGTGACGCTGAGCAGACAGACCAACAGAGGAGCAGACACATGATGTGAGGAGGGGATGGAGCCAATCCTTACAGTCCAGCTCAGTCTTATAAATAGCACCCTCCTACAGTGGATCAACCAGTCTGCTGATGACAGCTGAAACCAGCTGCTCACATGATCAAGGAGGACCATCAGCCTGACGATGGATCGTTAACACCCTGATGGTTGTTTGCTATTCACAGAGGGCTGAGTGATACTAGCAATAACAGCATTGTAAGTGGGGGACAGTTGAACCCGGAGGCCTCCACCTCTGTTTAATGATGGACGGTTTCTTTTCACAAAGATGGCCTCCTTTACTCCTCTCTCAAACCATTGTTCCTCTCTATCAAGGATGTGAACATCTTCATCCCTGAAAGAGTGACCGCTGGCCTGGAGATGAGTGTAGACCGCAGAGTCCTGACCTGATGATGTTGATCTTCTGTGCTGGGCCATCCTTTTGGCCAGTGGCTGTTTAGTTTCCCCGATGTAAGACTGATCACAGCCCTCCTGACACTGAACAGCATACACAATATTACTCTGTTTGTGCCGGGGGACTGGATCTTTGGGATGAACCAGTCTTTGTCGTAATGTATTTTGGGGTTTAAAAGCCACTGGGACGTTGTGTTTAGAAAATAAACGTCTCAATGTCTCTGAAACTCCCGCAACATACGGAATGACCACTGGTCTGGGTCTGGGTTCCTTCTTTTCACCTGATGGCTGGCTGGAGTCCTGTTTGGGTTTCTTCTCTGCTTTCAGGAAGGCCCAGTTAGGATATCCACATTTCTCTAGAGCCTGTTTTGTGTGTGATTTCTCCTTCTGTCTGGCTGCTGAGTTAGTGGGGACGCTGTCTGCTCTGTGGTACAGAGTCCTGATGACTCCTAACTTGTGCTCCAGAGGGTGATGGGAGTCAAACTGTAAATACTGGTCTGTGTGTGTGGGTTTGCGGTACACCTCAGTTTGCAAATTTCCTCTATCAGAAACTGAGACCTCACAGTCCAAGAAAGCCAACCTGCCATTTTTTACATCTTCTCGTGTGAACTTGATATATTTATCCACAGAGTTTATGTGATCAGTAAAATTTTGGACTTCCTGAGATTTAATTTTAACCCAGGTATCGTCAACATACCTGAACCAATGACTTGGTGGTCTCCCTGAAAAGGACGTCAAGGCTCTCTTTTCTACCTCCTCCATGTACAGGTTGGCAACAATAGGAGAAACTGGAGACCCCATAGCACACCCATGTTTCTGCCTATAATATTGCTCTCCATATGTGAAGTAGGTTGACTGCAGGCACAGTTTCAAGAGTTGACACAGTTGTTCTGTGGAAAGCGTGCCAGCCATCAGGTGAAAAGAAGGAACCCAGACCAGTGGTTGTTCCGTATGTTGCAGGAGTTTAAGAGAAATTAAGACGTTTTTTTTCCAAACACAACGTCCCAGTGGCATCCCAAAGATCCAGTCCCCTGGCACAAACAGAGTAATATTGTGTATGCTGTTCAGTGTCAGGAGGGCTGTGATCAGTCTTATATCGGGGAAACTAAAAAGCCACTGACCAAAAGGATGGCCCAGCACAGAAGATCAACATCATCAGGCCAGGACTCTGTGGTCTACTGTACACTCATCTCTAGGCCAGCGGTCACTCTTTCAGGGTTGAAGATGTTCACATCCTTGGTAGAGAGGAACGTTGGTTTGAGAGAGGAGTAAAGGAGGCCATCTTTGTGAAAAGAAACTGTCCATCATTAAACAGGGGTGGAGGCCTCCGGGTTCAACTGTCCCCCTCTTACAATGTTGTTATTGCTAGCATCACTCAGCCCTCTGTGAATAGCAAACAACCATCAGGTTGCTAACGATCCATTGTTAAGCTGATGGTCCTCCTTGATCATGTGAGCAGTTGGTTTCGACTGTCATCAGCAAACTGGTTGATCCACTGTGAAAGGGTGCTATTTTTAAGACTGAGCTGAATACAGTATCTCAGTCTGAGGAAGTCTTTCGGACGAAAGACGAAATTTTTCTACAATTGTTTTACTTTGTTTTGTTTTGCTTTTTGAATGTCCCGAGGACCAGACTTTTTAGAGAGTTCCTTATAAGGCCTTTACTGAGAAAACAAAAAAACTCACAGCTTCTTGTTCAGTTAAATAACCAAACTATAAAGTTAATTTACAGTTCACATCATTTGAGTATGTGTGAGGGTTATAAAATAATAATGATGAGTCAAATAACAACTTAATAGGTCAGAGTGACCATAGAAGCGATGTAAGACTTGATATTAGTAACTCTGAATTTTCTCTAGGTAAGCGAGAGAGAGTGAATGGTTGTTTGCCTCGTTTGTCTCTATGTGTCCCTGTGATGGACTGGCGACCTGTCCAGGGTGTCCGCCGCCTCTCACACAGTGACTGCTGGATATGGGCACCAATGACCCCCCCTCGTGTCCCATAAAAAGCGGGTTAAGCCGATGGATGGATGGATGGATGGCTTATATGCACATATTTCAAAAAAACTAAGTGTGGTCATAATTTTGTTACCCACAACATATCTGCCCTGGCTTGTATTCCAGTTTCCTCCCACAGACCAAAAACATGCATGTTAGACTGATTGGTAACTGTAAATTGTCCCAAGATGTGAGTGAGAGAGTGAATGGTTGTTTGTCTCATTTGTCTCTATGTGTCCCTGTGATGGACTTGCAACCTGTCCAGGGTGTACCCCGTCCCTCGCACTGTGATTGCTGGACATGGGCACCGGCGACCCCCGCAACCCAAAATGGAAGAAGCGGGTAAAAGATAATGGATGGATGGACAACTAATACAAGATAACTGAGAACGTCCTACAAGCATTTTGAGACACTTGGAGACTCTCTCACAAATGTAATTTCCCAAATAGTCACCAACAGTCACAGTCCTGTGAAAAATGACCTTAAGAGTGACTGATATTGACCCTGAGGGTGGGGCTGGTTCTCTAAGTGCTTTGCTGGCAAGTATCCCCACGTGATTGTCAATTGATGCAACATGGTTTTACAGTAAAATGTTCAACCCAGAGTTCATCTTTTTGATCATGAGTATGAATGAGTCCTGCTTTTATTGTTCAAATTTCACTGAGTGCAGAGACTGTGGAAAACAAATGTTGTCAATGTATAAAGAAGAAATGAGAGGAAAGGAGCGGGTATGAAAAGTGAATGTAAAGACAGAGAAAGATGAGGAAACAACAATGAAATGGGACATCTGCTGTGTTTTTAAAGATGGTGGGGGTGTAATGAAAACCTAGGGCAAGTCACTTCTCCCTGCTATCACGTTTTCAACTTTGCCACCCTTCTCCCTTCATCTCCTGTAACAGAGTGTATCCTTCAGGCTTCTCCGTGCCGATCTCCTCACCAGCCGCTGTATTAGAGGAACCTTTTACTGCTGCTTCAGCCGAATCAGTCACACTGGCTCCCTACGCACACTCACACACATTTCTCCCCCAAAACCAAGGCTCTCCCTAGTCTTTCTTTATTTTTTCCTTTAAACTTGTTATTCTTCTCTATTCCCAATCTTTCTTCACAAGATTGTTTCTGATTAGTCACGTTTTTCTTTTTCCATCCTCCTCTCCCTGGCACGCTGCATGTTTGTTAAGCTTACAATAGGCATATCCTTCTGTCTGCTCTCAGAACAAGCTGCTTTTTTCTGTTTATCCCTCTTTAACCTCAATTTACTCTTTCAATCCATTTTGCCGTAGTACACATCTTCAACGACTTCCTTCTTGTTAACGCTCTTTTGCCCTCTGCTTCGTTTCTCCTTTACCTCACATCTTCTTCCCCAATACAGTACTTTTTTAAATTATTTTTCTTTCCTCACTTAGCTGAGCTACACCATATCCCTGACACTCCATTACCTTCATTTTTGGTGGAGTTGTCACCCCCCACTGTCTCACCCCTCTCTGCTATTTTTTTTTTCACCTCCTATCATTGCGTCCAGCCTCAGGACCAGCAGCCAAATGAGATTTGGAGGCAGAGGTCCATGTGCTCTTCATTGTTCACAGACTGGAGTTAGTTACTGCAGGTTGCATGCAGGTATAAATCATTAATGCTTCTAATCTCTTATCAAGCTGAGAGCTTAAAGAGGAAAGTAGAGTTTTGGCATGTGACACATTGAAAAGCTGTTAATTGTTTTCCTTCACACTAAATGTGTGAAGGAAAACAATTAACTGCTACTTACTTGATGTTGTGCATTTAAATCCCTAGATCTATATGACTTCTGGTTCTATTTTTAATACAGTTTTGGTATATGCTTTCAAATGTATTTTTTTACTACGAACTTTTCAAAAGTCAAAGTCAAAGTCAACTTTATTGTCAGAACTGCAAAATGTGCAGGACATACACAGAATGCTAAATGCAGAATGCTACAGAATGCTATGAACTGCCTTAACACAACAAACTTTCTCACACATTACCACTCAACACAAAGGCCCTCATTCACAAAAATGTTCGTATTTTTATCCTAAATTTCTCCTACTTTTGTTCGTACGAAGCGTTCGTACGAACATGCCACGTCAGATTCAACAAACTCTTCTATCCACAGGAAACGTGTGTAAATGGCTGCGTAAATTTAATGAATCCCACCTGTTCTATCCACCTGCGCGTGCTCGCGGAGAGGTCATTTACATAATTCCCACCCCTCAAAACACCATATAAGGCCACGTTTCCTGCCTTTTGACAGCAGGAAGTGTCCATTCATTCAAACTCAAGAAGTAAAAGGAGGAACTTCACGCGTTCGGAGATCTGCTCTCAGTCGCGCTGTGGCTACCCCCCCACCCCCCGCAAGTGTCGGATGGTCAAATATCTTTAATTTTAGTGTACTGTGTTACATTATAGTTTCACTTATTCAGAAGAGCTGTGGCGCACCGCTACCCCCCACCCCCCCGCAAGTGTCGGATGTGTTTTTGAACAGAAGCATTTTAAAATGTCTCGAAACTACAGTTAACTTCATATTAATATTGTAGTGCATATGTTTTGTCTCCCGTGGGTCGTACAGTATCAGAAATCAAGAATAAATGGTTTGATCTGAAAATGGCTTCAAACAAACGTCTCGCCGCAGCACGGACAGGAGGTGGTCAAGGAATAGTCTGCGAGATGAATGGACAATAAATGCCACGCTGCAAGACGCGTGCCAACATGTTTTGCAGCACAAATGAGTCATGCGCGCACCTCCTGGTCAGCGCGCAACCACATTCTGCAGGTTATATTTCGAATCAGATATAATAATCTATTGCTCCGGCACAGCAGTCCAGCAATAGCATGAAGATCAGTCTTAATTCATACTTGTTCTGCGGCGGTGTATGGGAATTTTATGTACATGGGTGTTAATATGAGGAGTGGCTTTGATGACCAAGGGGAGCGCACGACTCACTGAAGCCTGCGCGACACACCAGACGAATTAAACTTAAAATTATAATTCTAATTCAAACAGAATATCCTATTGTCAGAAATAATTATGGTGCGTGATTTTTTTAAACCCAAAATATTTTCTAAATAACGAAATATGAAGTTATTAGTGAAGGAAATCCATCTGGATAACAGCGGACCGACTGCTCGTAAATTTACGACAGGTCCGGACCACTCGTAAATTTTGTTCGTATCTGAAAAAAATCCTAGGATACGAAAACATTGTTGAATGCCACAAATGATCCTAAATCGCTCGTACGCACAGTTTAAGAACAAATCTGTGCGTACGAACGGTTCGTGAATGAGGGCCATAGTTTTTAACACTGGACCCTGTGTCGTCAAATGGGTTATTCACTAAACTCTCGGTCATGTGCTCATTCAGTTTGCACTACTTCTCATATTTGCACTAATGTTTGTATTACATTACTGCCTATAGTCATACTACTGTTTACATTCACTGTTTACATTTATTACTACTGTTTACATTTACACTACTTTTATATCTACACTACTGCTGATACATATACAGTATTCTCTGACTAGCCTTATCTAAGGATGCCAAATGTGCCTTATGTGCCTTACTGCATATGCCACTTTGCCTCTATACCAACATCAACTACCTCATACATATACTGTGTACATTAACTCATATGCTGCTGTGCCACTCTTTGCAAATGTCAATGCTAGAACCTTCAGTCTATTTTATAGATATACTTTTTATACTACTATGAAAAAACTCAGGACAGTATTACACTTTTATTGTTTCATTTTATGCTTATGTTCATTGGGTGTTTGGTGTTTCAGGGGTGTTTGGTGTTTCAGTGTTGGTGTAAATTTTCATACTTTCATACTACTATGAAAAAACTCGGGACAGTGTTACACTCTTACTATTTTATGCTTATGTTTATTAAATGTTTTAGTGTTTCATACTACTATGAAAAAACTCGGGACAGTGTTACACTCTTACTATTTTATGCTTATGTTTATTAAATGTTTTAGTGTTTAGTGTTTAGACGGTTACTGTTGCACCGAGGGACTGAGAGAAACACAATTTCGGTCCTGTGTATGTCCTGTACATATTGTAGTTCTGACAATAAAGTTGACTTTGACTTTCTTTCACCTTAATGAGTTTTTGTTCACTCTGTCTTGTGGGACACAGAAAGAGTTCCTGTCTTATAGAAACAAACCAGGTTTAAACCTTAAGCAAGGGTTAAAAGGAAATTTATGATTACATGATGGATGGAACCATAGCCTATGGAAGAGTATTGCTGTCAACCATAAAATAAAAATTTTGGAAATTATAGTGCACGATTATGAAAATTATATTGTACAAACATGATACTATATTGTACAAACATGATAAGTATATTGTACAAACATGACATTATATTGTACAAACATTATATTATATTGTACAAACATGATATTATATTGTAAAAAACATGATAATTATATTGTACAAACATGATAATTATATTGTACAAACGTGATATTATATTGTACAAACATGATATTATATTGTACGAACATCATAATTATATTGTACAAACATGATAAGTATATTGTACAAACATGATATTATATTGTATGGACATGATAATATATTGTACAAACATGATATATTGAACAAACATGATAAGTATATTGTATAAACATGATAATATATTGTACAAACATGATAAGTATATTGTACAAACATGATAATATATTGTACAGACATGATAAGTATATTGTACAAACATGATGTTATATTGTACAAAAATGATAAGTATTTTGTACAAACATAATATTATATTGTACAAACATGATAATTATATTGTACAAACATGATATTATATTGTACATACATGATAAGTATATTGTACAAACATGATAATTATATTGTACAAACGTGATGATCACATTGTACAAACATGATAATTATACTGTATTGCACAAATGTGATAGTTATATTGTACAAACGAGATAATTGTAGATGTACAAACATACTCATCCAGATGGTGGCAGTAGTAGGCTTTAATCCTGCATGAACAACAAGACTCTGGTAAAAAGACTAAGAAGAAGTTTGCCTTCCATTTTGATTTTGGATGTATGAGGATGGCTGAAAACGTGGATAGTCCGTTGTTGCAGTTGCTGCGAAACCATGGAGTACCAGAGGAGAAACTTTTGCACATGAAAGAAGAACACGTAAGTGTATTGTCTGCTCACAAATATTGTTGTCTTTTTTATTGCTATTAGTAGTTAACAAATGGTCATTAATTAGTACAAAGTGCATAAATGACGAAGCTAGTCCTGTCGTCGGCGCTAACCTATTCGCCAACAAAAACGATGTTAATTTGATTTGTTTCTAAGTAACTGTTTCATCTTCACTTTAGTTATGGATGACATTCAGGTATCTTGTAAATGAGTCCCCGAGGCTGGATTAACCTGTATAAATAAAGGTTGAATGAATGACAGTGCTTTGTATTAAATTGCGTCCTACACATAGTGGCTTGTAGGGAGATCCAAATTATTTATGCAATGACAGTAGTTGTAACCAGAGTAACATTAAGGTGATGCTTAGGAGGGCAGCTAGCTTAGCATTAGCGACATGTGCTCAGGTGTCTTGCCAAAAATCGATTTGCGGCCGTAGGAGCATGCACGGGAGGACTTGCTCTTTTAGTTCTTAGAAATGTAAACATTACCACCTAAAAACAATTGTCTTTTGCTTGAGATTATAGCAAAGGTGTGTCTAACGTTTCGTTAAGAAATGCACTTTAATGTTCAGAAAAGCTTCATGTCAGCCTGCTAGCCAAAGATTGATTACGGCTCGTTAGTTTGCATCTTTTTCTTTGTGTAGCTTCATCATTGTTTTGCTTTGTTTGGGGCGTTTTGGGCACAGCTGTCACACGTTTGGACGTGTGATTTTGGTTGGGGGGGTGATGTTTGTTCTTGTGCGTTTGATCCTAGTTGTGGGTGAGCGCTGTCAGCTGTGCAAGCTGTCTGTGGTTGGTGTGCTGTTTTGTGTGTAGCTGTTTACTTGTTGTTGTTGTTGTTAGCAACCATGGTGTTTGAGTTGGTAAGATTTATTGAGCAGCCCACAGTGGATGTTTTTGTGAACTGCACGAGGTAGCAGATGCTGCATGTAGCAGATTATTTTAATATTGATGTCAGGCAATACATTTATCACAGACAATTTGAGGGTCAACTACTGGTTGAGTTAATGCAGCGTGGGATTTTTACAGAGATGAATGATCCAGGGAGTTTTGAGGTGAATGGTGTAAATAGTGAAGTTGCTCTGAGAGATAATGAGAAGGTTTTGATCTTGAAAGACAAAAGCTTCAGGTTGCTTTGGATGACAAGAGGCGTCTTTTGAAGCAGGAAAGATTGTTGTTACAGCAAGAGTTGGAACAAGAAATGTTGGGGTTACAGAGGGAGTTGGAGCAGAGAAGATTAAAATTGCAGGGAGAGTTGACGCTCCGTGCTGAATGTATGGACACTCAATGTTTGTGTCCAACTGTGTGTCATCATAAGGTGGCACCACTGCCTTACTCTCTGACAGGTCAGCCTCTCCCTCATCAACAGGAGGGGGTGCCTCTTGTTCATCAACAGGTGGAGGAGATAGGTGTAGTTGACAATCTGGGTGACTGTTTGTTGTTGTTGCTTGATACTGTACACATCCCGGTTGAGTCAATTGATGTTCCAATGAGCAAAATAACTGTGAAGTCGAACCAAATGATTCCTCCTCCTCCTTTATTTGCCTTTTCAGCCATTTCTTCTGTGTTGTTGGCGTTGTGGAGCCATTGACTATGAAGCCTGCAGGGAGTGAGTTTTTGATGATTGTGCATCGTGAACTACGGGAGCATGTTGGCCATGTTTCTGTGTTTTTGAAATTTCTCTGCTGTATTTTCAGATGGGCTGTAAACATGGCTGTTGCAGCTGAGACGTTGTTGCTGTCCATTGCTGAAACGTGGACTGACAGTTTCCCTCGGTTTGATGTGAAATGGGAACACTCTAACAATCAAACTAGCACAGTTAGACAGAATGTTGCTGTGAGTGATGTTATAAGGTGGCCTTCCGGGTTGAGATCTGACCAGCAACGCCTTTTTGGGTTTAAGGTATTCTAAGGGTGACTGGTTGAGGTGTGTTGGGCTCTAGCGGTCCCACTGGTAGTGTTTGTCGGTTTGTTTTTTATTGTGCTAGGTTGTGGGTTGTTGTTTTTTTAACTTTATTATTGTTGTTTTTGGGTTTGTTTTTGTCTTTGCATGGGTGCTGAGGTATCATCCCATGCAAAGTATTTTGTGGGGGGGGGGGTGTTACATCCCATGGGGATGTATTTTTATTCAGGCCAGAGGGCTGATGTGTTTAGTGTTGTTTAGTGGTGTTTACCAGTGTTTAGGGGTTTTGCAGCCCCAGATGAAGAAGCAGCAGATACAGAGGAAGAAGAGCAGAGGTCCATGCAGAAGGAGAATAGCAGAGGTCCATGCAGCAGGAGAAAAGCAGAGGTCCATGCAGCAGGAGAAAAGCAGAGGTACATGCAGTAGGAGAAGCTGAGGTCCATGCAGCAGGAGAAGCTGAGGTCCATGCAGCAAGAGAAGCAGAGAAGAGGTCCAAGCAGCAGTGAGAAGAGGAGGCAGAGATCCCAACAGCAGTGAGAAGAGGAGGCCGAGGTCCCAGCAGCAGAAGCCGCGTGAGGAGAGCCATGGTCAAATGAAGAAGCCATATGTTGAAGCCGTTTGATGTAGTCGTTTGATGAAGCCGAAGATTAACCTGTGAGAGAAGAGAACCTGATGTTGTTGTTGTTGTTGTTGTGAGAAGAAGAAGAACTGCCGTCATATTTGTTGTGGGAGTCCTACTGTCTTGTTGGGAGAAGCTGGAGCTGATTTTGCTGTTGTTGGTGTTGGAGGCGTGGACGTCCTGCTGGCCATGGAGTTTATTTTTATTTTTATCCACCTGAAGCTGGTTTTCGACCTGGTGAGATAGATTGTCTAATTTTCGCCTTTTGTTTACATTATGTGGGGTTTTGTTTTTAATTAGTCCGGCATTTCACCGATTTCGACGGCTGCATAGCAATTGGCCCGGTGGGGTGCCTTTATGTTTCTTTGAATCGACTTACCAGGTCCAACTTTAATTTAATTACTTTGAGAGGGACATGGGGAAAGCTGAGGGTTTGGACTCTCCTTTTTTTCTTTTCTCCCCAGGTCTGCTGGAGGCGGCGTAACCTGGAGGCGTAGGGAGAGCGGATAATAAAACTTATTTTTCAACCCTCATTTCTGGTCTCGTGTCCCTTCATGTTACTTGATCCCTCGGGGCTTAACATTCCCACAGAAAGCAATACAAGGTAATCCCCCGACCTACGACACCTGCGACCTAAGGCAATCCGGACCTACAAACGTATCATATTTAATAATTTTATAAAAATATAAAATTTAAAAAAAAAAATATATATATATATATTGGTTTTTTTTATGTGTGTTTAAATGTTATTAATTTCATGTGTATAGCACTTTGTTGCAGCTGTGGTTGTTTTAAAGGCTTTATAAATTATATTTTTAATAAAAATGAAACGTTTTTGTCATAATTACGTAACTTCCGGCCGTTCCAGGAAATGCCCCGGCAGCCATTTTAGGTAGTTCTGTTGTGCCGGTAGCTGGCTGTTGTTGAGGCTCTTTAGTCATCAGGTTGTTAATGAAATGACAGACTGCATTATTTTTAGCCAGCCAGGAGGGATTCTTTTATTCGTCTTCAACAAGAACATTACAGCCACAATACTCTTTCAATTCTGACACTTCATTTCTTTTATACATCAATATGACGTCAATAAAAGGAGTTTACTTCTCGGCAGGGGAACGGATGATTCTCTTCTCAGCAAGGGGAGGAAAATATGTACGCATACACTACTTTAGTTTGGACTCTAGATAAACAGTTTAGATTGATTCGATCTGCTTCCCGTCACAAGGGAGAGAGTTTACAGTAATGAGGACCTTGCACGAAAGGAAAAGATTAATGATTCTGTTTTGTAGGAAACTTTTAACAGATGTTTTCCTGAACTTCATCTGACCTAATGTGCCTAGTTGTATCTGACTTTCATTTCATGTTCAACGTTCAAAACCAACAATCCTCCCTTTTTGAGATAAATCTCAAACTGAGGCTAACTAATTTTACTTGTCTAGTGCTACATGCATAATAATAGTGAAATTAATAAAAGATAACATAAAAACTAGAATTGATTATATTGAAAAGTCTCATAAAATTATCTAACTTAAGTTTTATCTATTGAGGCAGTTGCTACCATGCCTGAAGGAGCCGAAAAACCATTGCTGGCTTTGATGTATTTTTTAACGGAAAAAATCTCTCCTCGGGACCCCCCCTCTCACTGGAGCTCCCACCATGGGCCAGGAATGGCACCGTCCACCCATTGCTAGAGACCTTTCTTGGTCTTGTAGCTAATTCTTACCTCGCTCCCTATAATAAAACCTTTGAAACTATGGTGAATGAATATATGAAAGATAAAATCATTATTGGATATAGTCTTATCAAAAACAACTTATCATGACATTATACTAGAGTGATAAACATAAATGATAAAATAATAATTGATAATAAGAATGAATAAATGCAATTGATAATAAGAATGAATAATTGATAAGATAAATGCTAAAACCTGAAAAAGAAACATAATAAAACCTGAAAGAGAATACAATCATAAAGGATAAATGACATTCAAAAATAAATGTACAAGAATAAATGCTAAAACAATAATACAATCATAATGCATAAAGAATAAATGATATACAAAAATAAGCATAAAAGAATAAATGATAAAACAATAAACACAGATAAATGCTCCATGGTACTAAAATAATAAAATGGATTAAATGCTTCGGCCGTTGATTGAATATAAAAGTCCTGCATCAAAAGTCCACGATGATGCCTGTTATAAATGAATATATTTGAAAAGAAGAAAAAGGTAGGAATAAAAGGATATACTGTAATGTTTTAAACCAAGTTCAGTTCAGTTCAATAAATTTCTTCTTTTATTGCATCATTCAAAACAAAATAGTGTTCGTTGGGGGCAAGACAGAATTCTGGAGGAGGGCTTTCCTTCAAAGAACATGTCACTTCTCACTTTATTTCCAGATCTCCAGTGGCCATTAAGCCCCCTCCGCCTCCTTTAGCCTGTAGAGTTTTTCCGTCAGTTCAGTGGGAGGCGGGGAGACATGTCCTCTGAGGCTATCTGAAGCTGGATAAATTGGTTTGCAGCAACAAGGTCCATTTGAGTCATCATTTTACGAGTCCACCACCGCTTCCCAGCCGGTAGGATACAACATGTCAGAAAAGAAATTATAATTAGTACTAAGATTGTACTAATTCCTATCTTTAATATCAAAAATAACCCTTCACTTAAATTTAGATTAAAACCATTCCACAACCAGTCATCTTTGCCAGCATTGGTACTAAGCTCTTCTTTTAGATTTTTGATTCTGTTCATAGCCTCAGAGAATATTCCGTCTGGCATAGTATTGTCAGGAATGTATGTGCAGCATTCATCTTTAAAAAATTGGCAAACTCCGCCTTTAGCTGCTAATAACCAATCTAACGCTTGTCTATTTTGCATTGTCATTCTACTTGTTTCATGTAATTGTTCTCCAATCATTCCAAGAGCTTCAGTGGTGAAATTAAGAATTCGTTGTTGGTTATAATAAATATAATTAATCCATTCAACATTTTTATTAACTGTTATCCATGGCAGGATAGATTCTACCCCTGCTTTAATCTCATCCCTTGCTTTGAACTCATATGGAATTCCTTTGGGTTGACCTATTGTATTTAAATATACATTTTTATCCAAAACATCATGTCTTTTATTTCTCTTCCTATATTAATTTGTGTCCAATTTAATTAACTCATTCACTTGGTCATTCAACATTGTTACTGGCATTTTTATTCGAACCATTGCACACAATCCAACCCATCTTGGTGGCAAAATATTCAGCAAAACATCTTCTCCACACATCCAATAATTATCAGCAATATGAAAGGTTTGGTCACCGAATAGATACATTGTTGGAATTGTCATGGTTATGTTTTCACATTCTTGACTTAGAGGTTCAGGGTTTTCATACCAAACAGGTGTATTGAAAAAGATTGGTGTCATTTTTGCATGTGGAAACCAAGAAAAAACCCAGGTCACATTACATTTCACTGTCGTATTTCCTACATTGATTCCTTGATCGCCTGTGAATCCTCCACTTGTAAAACATTCATATTCAGTATCATAATCTATTTTATATCTTGTTGTTGGTCCATTATGGTCAGTTTTAATTGAAAACTCAGCACATTTTTCTTGGATCTTATATCCACGATAGACATCCAGATAGTTATGAATTCTCTGTGCTCCATATAGAAGCCTACATTTTATTTCATTCATTTATTCATTCAACCTTTATTTATACAGGCTAGCCTCGTTGAGTCACGGGGACTCATTTACAAGAGGGACCTGTCTCACTCACACCAAACAACCATCCACTCTCACACTCACACCTAGGGTCAATTTAGAGTCACCAATCAGCCTAACAAGCATGTTTTTTGGTCTGTGGGAGGAAACCGGAGTACCCGGAGGAAACCCACGCATGCACGGGGAGAACATGCAAACTCCACCCAGAAAGGCCCCGGACTGGGATTTGAACCGGCAACCTTCTCGCTGAGAGGCAGCAGCTCTACCAGTTGTGCCACCGTGCTGCCCACACGTTGGAAGTTTGAAAAACCTTGGTATGCTTGTTTTGATGTTGCTTCATTGTTTATTTTCTTTACATTTTTCTCTTTGTTCTTTGGCACATTGTTGTGAATTGTATTTTTCTGGAATTACTATTGGTAATGAACCAGGAGCTTTAGTGCATATAATGCATTCGTTTGAGGTCAATTCTTTTGCAGTATACAGTGCCCATAAATAACAGGTATTTTGATTAGCTAATTCCCAAAGTTCATCACTTTTAACAGGTCTTGTCCCTCCTGCTCTAGGGGAGACAACATTAACAGGTCTTGTCTCTTCTGTTCTAGGGGAGACAGCTCTAACAGGTCTTGTCCCTCCCGCTCTAGGGGAGACAACACTAGGATTAATTTCAAATCTTTGTACAAATGGTTTAAACAAAGGTTTAACATTGTTTTTAAAATTGGTTCCTCTAATCATATCCAATCCTCCCTTACGAGGAGGATCAAAAATGTCATAAGGGTAGTCACTTAAGGTAGTTAAAACTTCTGTGGTTTGTGTAGTTGTTTCAATATTTTGAGCTGTTGTACACGTTGGATCAACAGTTATCGTAGTTGTCTCTAAAGCTTTGGGATTTGGGGTTGTCTGCTCCACTTTAGGCTTCACAGTGGTAGTTAAGGCTTGAATTAGAATAGTTGGTTCGACATCATTTAATTCAATGTTAGGTGTTGTTAATTTAGTTGTTGTTTCAACCGTAGTTAGCAATTCGTTAGCTTTTGTTGTTGTCATGACCGTTGTTAACAAATCTCTTGGTTTTGTTGTTATTACATTGGGTGTGGTCTTGGCTACTGTAGTTGGGATTATGTCAGCTATTTCTGGTTTGGGCGTTGTTTCCTGGATCCATTCTATGTTACGGTCTACATTTCTTCTTTTTCTAAATTTCAGTCATTTTATTTTACATTTAGTAGTGTGTTATGGTGTTTTTGAACATGCAAGTGTATTACTTAATGCTGGCAAGGATGCCAGAATGTGGTTGGTTGTTTTTGTTGTATCATACTCAACTTGCGGGTGATGACTTCGTCCTGGTTTCGGCTGCAGCCTTTGCAAACGCTCTGGTGATTGGTCTGGAAGGACCTGGCCGTGTTTCACTGGTGTCTTCACCTCCTCCAGTTGGATTCTTGTCATCATGGATGCCCCTAGGAGTATCCAGAACAGAACAGTAATCAGACTCGTTTTCTGCCCTCGTCTTGGTGCCATTGTCAATGTTTATTGTCTTTACAACACTGCCCTCGTTTTTGTCTGGAACTTTGGTGCAATGACTGAGGTGATACCAAGTTGAACTTCCTTCCACCTGGACTGCTGTCGGTGTGGCACGAACAATGGTGAACGGACCCAATTGTCTCGGTTCGTGCCACTTTCTGCGGAAGACCTTAATGTAGACCTGGTCACCTGAAGTCACTGGCCCCTCAGCATTTGAATTGGAAATAAGCTCTCTTTTCTTTTCCTGTAAATAGATAGCTTTGTGGATCGTTGTTAGTTCATCAACATACAATTTTAATTCAAGTTCCAGCTGTTCAAGCGGAGGTCCCTTATGGGAACCTCTGTATTGTGGTGTTGGCATTTTTCTTCCTGTTAGCATTTCATGCGGTGACAAGTGTGTTATTCTGTGAACTTGCGTGCGATAATACAAAAGTGCAAGTGGTAAGGCATCAATCCAGTTAAGGTTAGTAGAAGCACAGATTTTGTTAATCTTAGACTTCAAACTCAGATTAACCCTTTCAACCAATCCCTGACTTTGCGGGTGATAGACAGCTCCCAAGTGCTGTTTAATTCGCAGTTGTTGCAAGATACCTTTGAAAATCTTCTGAAGAAATGACGGGCCATTATCCGAACTTATTTCCGAAGGTATCCCAAACCGTGGAATGACTTCTCTTACCAGAAACTTCACAACTGTTTCTGCACTCATGTCCTTTGACGGTAATGCCTCAACCCATCTGGTAAAACGATCAATTACGACCAACATGTATTGTTTGCGTTGGACAGACTTAATCATGTCCACATAGTCTATGACTAAATGTTTAAATGGTCCTTCTGGAACAGGAATGTGTCCAACAGGTGTCTTTATACTTTTTCTGACATTATTTTGCACAAATGTCACACAAGTCTAACACTTCATCAACCATAGCTCGCTGATATGGGGACCAATAGCCTTGTTCCTTTAATCTGTTCATGACTTCACTTCGTCTACAATGATCTACACCGTGACTTTCTGATGTCAAAATTGTCAGTAATGATACTGGTGCGACGATCAATCCTTCATGAGACCTCCACAACCCATAATCATCTTGAGTTGCTCCTCTTTGAACCCAAAACCGTTTTTCACTCTGTGTTGCATTGTTCTGAATGTGAATGATGTCGTCTGGTGTCATTACTGGTTCAAGTGAGATTACTGGTGTTAAAATTGCTGTTTTACATCCTGACGCGATTTTTGCTGCGTCGTCTGCTGCATTATTTCCTAAAATTATTTCATTACCCTTTCGGTGTGCAAGGCATTTGATTATGGCTAATTTTGTGGGAAACATCATGGCAGACATTAGTTCATTTATCTGTTTCCCATGTTGGATGGGACTTCCATCCGTCGTTTTGAAACCTCTTTGCTTCCATACGTTGCCAAACAAGTGGCAAATGCCATGAGCATAAGAAGAGTCAGTAAAAATGTTAGCAACCTTTTTGCTTGCTAATTTACATGCTTCTGTTAGTGCCTTTAACTCAGCCAGTTGTGCTGAGCATGGTTGTTCACAAAATCAAAAAAGGCGTTCAATACAGAACAACTGGACTTTATTTGTAACAAACAAGACGTTTCGCTCATCATCTGATAAGCTTTCTCAATTGGAGACTGTGAGAGGGAGAGAGAAGTTATAAGCAAGCTGGGACACTGGTGTACACCAAACTAGGTAAATTGGAAGCTAACACACACACATACTTGGGATAACGCGTGCCTGTGACCCATTCAAAGTTCAATGTGTGAAAGCAGAGCTTACAGAAAACACACACACACATCCTACTGTATGTAAATTGGAAAAAACCACACTTCACACATTGATAACAAGGACCTGTCAAAGTCCTGTCAAAGTTCAACATTTGAAGCTAACCCCGGGAGAAACTCTTGTATCGTATGATGTGACTTCGCTGTTCACATGCATACCCATTTCTGAAGCAGTAGAAACCGTCAAAAAACGACTTCTACAAGACAAGGATTTGGGCAAAAGGACCAACTTCACCCCAGACCACATCTGCACCTTGCTGGATCTCTGCCTCTCCACCACCTATTTCAAGTTCAATGACAGATTTTACAGACAGAAGCACGGCTGTGCCATGGGATCTCCAGTGTCACCCATTGTTGCAAACCTCTACATGGAGGAAGTGGAACAGAGAGCCCTTAACTCCTATGAGGGGACAACTCCAAGCCATTGGTTCCGATATGTGGATGATACCTGGGTCAAAATCCAAGCCAGGGAGGTGGAAGCGTTCACCAGACACATTAACTCGGTAGATAACAACATCAAGTTCACCAGAGAGGATGCTAATGACAATAAGCTTCCTTTTTTGGACTGTTTGGTTCACATGGAAAGAGAGGACAGCCTCAACATTGAAGTTTACAGAAAACCAACCCACACAGACCAGTATCTCCTGTTTGACTCTCACCATCCACTGGAACACAAACTTTCTGTCATCAGAACTTTACAGCACCGGGCCGATCACATCCCCACGAAGACAGAAGGGAAGAAAAAGGAACAGAAACACATTGAAAAATCTCTCCAAACATGTGGATATCCTAACTGGGCTTTTGTCAAGTCAGCGAGGAAATTTCCAAAACACAATAAGGAACAGAAAAAGGAGAACAGACGAAAAAACATTGTCATCCCTTATGTTGCTGGACTATCAGAGAATTTCAGAAGGATTTTCAACAAACACAACATCCCAGTACATTTCAAACCCAGCAGGACTCTCAGACAGAGGCTGGTCCACCCTAAGGACAAAACACCTACACACAAACAGAGTGGTGTAGTTTATGCAGTCCAGTGCAGCGAGGACTGTCCAGACTTATACATTGGAGAAACTAAACAGCCAATCCACAGAAGAATGTCTCAACACAGGAGAGCAACCTCCTCTGGTCAAAACTCAGCTGTTCACCTCCACCTCACAGACAAGGGACACTCTTTTGAGGACCAAAATGTACATATTTTGGACCGAGAGCACAGGTGGTTTGAGAGAGGTGTGAAGGAGGCGATTTATGTAAAAAGAGAGAAACCATCGTTAAACAGAGGAGGAGGTCTAAGATTTCAACTTTCTAAAACTTATAGTGCAGCCCTGGATTTGGTCCCCAGGCGTCTCACACCTGATGAGAACAGAGGAGCTTTGTTTGTGAATTAGACCAACAAAGACTTTGACAGGTCCCTGTTATCAATGTGTGAAGTGTGGTTTTTGTCAATTTACATACAGTAGGATGTGTGTGTGTTTTCTGTAAGCTCTGCTTTCACACACTGAACTTTGAATGGGTCACAGGCACGTGTTATCCCAAGTATGTGTGTGTGTTAGCTTCCAATTTACCTAGTTTGGTGTGCACCAGTGGCCCAGCTTGCTTATAACTTCTCTCTCCCTCTCACAGTCTCCAATTGAGAAAGCTTATCGGATGATGAGCGAAACGTCTTGTTTGTTACAAATAAAGTCCAGTTGTTCTGTATTGAACGCCTTTTTTGAT
>JBBPBX010012021.1:18240-39956 GCA_038048925.1 Garcialebias charrua | reverse complement strand
ATACAAAACAGTCCGGCGCCGGGCAGTTTATTGTGAGACTAGGCGCCTCGTGTCTGCGGTCGTAAAATTTGAGCTTTGCGCGTTCGTGCCCTGTGGGGCTACGCTTGTGCCCCTGCGTACGTACGACGTACAGCGGCGTACTGCATTACGCAGAGCTCTGCCGGGGCCTTAAGAGGGGGACAGTTGAACCCGGAGGCCTCCACCCTGGTTTAATGATGGACGGTTTCTCTTCACAAAGATGGCCTCCTTTACTCCTCTCTCAAACCATCGTTCCTCTCTATCAAGGATGTGAACATCTTCATCCCTGTGTAGTGGACCTACCCAGGGTCAAATTAAGGTTTTTGAACTGTCCAGTGATGACCTTTACTGACCTCTCAGTAAAGCAAGACATTTACTACAAAATCATTCATTAAGCTGTAATCTGATAAATATAGTCACCAAAAGAGACTATTTCTATCTTTGATTTTAGGCTGATGTGATCAAAAGAATAACTTTTGTCATTTTCATGATGTGTGCTTTTAAGCTGTGTTATTCTGTGAGAGTTAAACTGTGTTTCACTGCTGTGTCAAAGGTGCAATTAAGTCATCCAGAGACTTCTTTTAATTTTGTTAATTCAAATGTTATCAAATGAATAATTTTATTTGTAAGAGCATCAGTACATTTTAATGTCAGATAAATCAAATACTCTGCTTAATTCAAAATGTTGTACATGGAGGATTTCTCCTCTCCTCTCGAACTTGCATGTGAAGATAAAAGGAACACTTTATCTCATTCATTTTAGCTTGAGCTCAGGACAATCTAGACACCCAGAGACTTTTGTTTTTGTCCTATTTAATAATCAAGCTATTATCATTAATAGGTCCCATATGTTATGCTCTGATGACGTTTGTTTATTCATACAACAATGTTGGTAATGAGTTAAGAAAGTTCTAAATCTGCTGTATCATGAGACTGGCGTCTTAAACTAACTTTCTTATCCTTTCTGACATTTTTAATCTAACTTATGCCTCCTCTCAGTGGCTCCTGGCCTAACAGACCGAATGAGAAAGAGCTACGTCTTTCTAGGTCAAGTTAGCCTTAAAAGAGCTCTGACTTCCTGTTTTCCTTGAGTTTGCTGAGGTCCTCAACCCCTGATGAGGTTCCCCAAAGAACTGATGATCGTCTGGTCAACACGCTAATGACCATGTCATTCAGTTAAAGACTTATAACATGCCAAGTTATAAGCCATCTTCAACAGCTGAAAAGCTCTCTTTTATTGACATTCCTTTAAGGAACGTCTTATCTTGAACAACAGCACCAGGAGCTGCCGTTACTTTCGGTTCGAGTCAAGGCGCACGTCTGGAGACGCTGAGAATGGTAAACGAACTGACCAAACTGGACCGAGGGAGACTGACCATCTTCACGAGGTAACAAGTCGTCAAATGCTTTGCCAAGGGTACCAACGTGTAGCTTTAATCGGCCGGAGAGCTGCCATGCTTCTGGTTAAACACATCAAGATAACTCCCTGACTCTTAACTTTTCTTCCTCCATTTCTCCTCCTAAATCTTTCCCTCTCTATCTAAGCTGGAAACTATTTTAAGTTAAAGAGCCACAGACTAAATATGTTTAACAGCCAATATTTATGTCTGTTGTGTTGAATTTAAGTGTGCTGACGTATTATTCTAAAAGAAAGTGAAATCATGTCAATCAAGTGTAATGGTGTTAATTTAGTTGATTTATTTTAAATAAATGATAGTGTCTCTTTGACATATCAAACTAAGTTAACGTCTTTGTCACTTAATGGCTTTGTGTATTTATCCATCATAAAGATCACAGAAATATTGGGTAAACTGAAAAAGAACAGAATCCGTGAATTTACTATTCAATCTGAATAAGTAAATTAATTAAGATAAAGAGGTCAGTATTAATATTGACCTCCTCATAATTCTTACACTACATTTACTTCTCCTTGAATCAGTTCAGACTGCAAGTAGATCTTATGGAGAGGCACAGAGAGAGTTTTCAACCCAATACCTCTAATCAAGACACTACAACCGGTATCAGAAACTGGAGAAAATGGCAAAACAGATTCCAATATGAAAGACTCAGATGCTCCAGTGTCACGCAGAATCTTCACAGCCACTTTTTTTAAACTGCCAGACAAAGAAACAAACCCCTGTGTGATGAAAGGAGCATAGTCTTGTCCAACATCCTTCTCAAAGGTCAGGGGATCTGTGCAGTCCAGTTCTGGAAAAGACTTAAAGTTAACAGGTGCAGCTAAAACAGTTGGTCTAACTCTTTCAACTTCAGCTGAAGGTGTAGACTCCACTGAATGAGACTGCGAAACACTGGCTAAAGCCACAGGTTTTCGATGATCTTGTTTACTCCTACTTTGATTAGATTTTGAATTCCAAGGACACTCATTTTTCCAGTGTCCCTTCTCACGACAATAGTTACAAATTGAGTTGTCTTTAGTATGCAAAGTATGATCCCATCTAGTTTTACTAGGGAACCATTCATGGTGGGATTCCTTAGGGCTATGACCATCTTCCAAATTATAATCCCTCACAGTTCTGTGCGTCAGAACATAATCATCTGCTAAAATGGCAGCTTTAGCAGCAGTTTTTACTTTTTGTTCGAAAGTGGCAACCCGATGTGGAACAATGGCCCTCATTCACGAACCGTTCGTACGCACAGATTTGTTCTTAAACTGTGCGTACGAGTGATTTAGGATCATTTGTGGCATTCAATGTTTTCATATCCTACGATTTTTTTCAGATATGAACAAAATTTACGAGTGGTCCGGAGCTGTCGTATATTTTAGGAGCAGTCGGTCCGTTGTTATCCAGATGGATTTCCCTAACTAATAACTTCATATTTCGTTATTTAGAAAATATTTTGGGTTTTAAAAAAAATCACGCACCATAATTATTCTTGACAATAGGTTATTCTGTTTGAATTAGAATTATAATTTTAAGTTTAATTTGTCTGGTGTGTCGCGCAGGCTTCAGTGAGTCGTGCGCTCCCCTTGGTCATCAAAGCCGCTCCTCATATTAACACCCAGGTACATAAAATCCCCATACACCGCCGCAGAACAAGTACGAATTAAGACTGATCTTGTGCCAAACACCATCGGAGCAATTGATTATTATATCTGATTCGAAATATAACCTGCAGAATGTGGTTGCGCGCTGACCAGGAGGTGCGCGCATGACCCATTTGTGCTGCAAAACATGTTGGCACGCGTCTTGCAGCGTGGCATTTATTGTCCACCATCTCAGACTATTCCTTGACCACCTCCTGTCCGTGCTGCGGCGAGATGTTTGTTTGAAGCCATTTTCAGATCAAACCATTTATTCTTGATTTCTGATACTGTACGACCCACGGGAGACAAAACATATGCACTACAATATTAATATGAAGTTAACTGTAGTTTCGAGACATTTTAAAATGCTTCTGTTCAAAAACACATCCGACACTTGCGGGGGGTGGGGGGTAGCGGTGCGCCACGGCTCTTCTGAATAAGTGAAACTATAATGTAACACAGTACACTAAAATTAAAGATATTTGACCATCCGACACTTGCGAGGGGTGGGGGGGTAGCCACAGCGCGACTGAGAGCAGATCTCCGAACGCGTGAAGTTCCTCCTTTTACTTCTTGAGTTTGAATGAATGGACACTTCCTGCTGTCAGAAGGCAGGAAACGTGGCCTTATATGGTGTTTTGAGGGGTGGGAATTATGTAAATAACCTTTCCGCGAGCACGCGCAGGTGAGTAGAACAGGTGGGATCCATCAACTTTAAGCAGCCCGTTTACACGCTTTTCCTGTGGATAGAAGAGTTTGTTGAATCTGACGTGGCATGTTCGTACGAACCCTTCGTACGAACAAAAGTAGGAGAAATTTAGGATAAAAGTACGAACATTTTCGTGAATGAGGGCAAATGTTCATAAACTGTTCCAACACTATCAACTCACAAAGGGATTTCAAATCATCCACACCCTCTGCTGATAACTAGCGATAGAACTGTGTGTTTAATTCTCTGACAAGATCTGTATTTGTCTGTTCTTCAGCCTTCCTATAGTTCCTAAATTGTTGCCTGTAATATTCAGGTACCCGTTCATAAGCTTTCAAAACAGCTTCTTTAACTGATTTGTACACCTTTCTTTCAGCTGAAGGTAATGAAACATAAGCTTTTTGGGCCTTACCCACCAGCACACTTTGTAGTAGAATGGAGCAATCTGGATCACTCCAGTCATTGTCCTCTGCCATGTCCTCAAACAAAGAGAAAAACACATCAGGATCGTGTTCATTAAATTTAGGCAACAGCTTTAACATGTTAACCAAGTTACGTCCAGAAGACCCATCACCAACTTGAGACAGATTAAGAGTTCCACCACTTAACCTGCCCTCAGACCTCAACTTCAGATGCTCAGCTTCCAGAGATAATTTCTTAAGCTCCAACTCATGTGCAAATGCCAACCTCTTATCTTCATGTTCTTGTGCTAACTTCTTTTCCTCATGTTCACGTGCTAACCTCTTTTCTTCATGTTCACGTGCTAACCTCTTTTCTTCCTGTGCTTGAGCTAACTTCATTTCTTCATGGTCACGTGCTAACCTCTTTTCTTCCTGTGCTTGAGCTAACTTCATTTCTTCATGGTCACGTGCTAACCTTTTTTCTTCAAATTCATGTTCACGTACTGCCTTTCTTCCTGTTCATGGGCCAGCCGTAACTTTTCCAACTCAAACTTCATTTCAAACTCCATCCATCCATCCATCCATTTTCTTCCGCTTATCCGGGGTCGGGTCGCGGGGGTAGCAACCTAAGTAGGGAGGCCCAGACTTCCCTCTCTCCAGCCACTTGGAGCAGCTCCTCTGGGGGAATCCCAAGGCGTTCCCAGGCCAGCCGAGAAACATAGTCCCTCCAGCGTATCCTGGGTCTTCCTCTGGGTCTCCTCCCTGTGGGACATGCCCGGAACACCTCACCAGGGAGGCGTCCAGGAGGCATCCTAACCAGATGCCCGAGCCACCTCAACTGGCTCCTCTCGATGTGGAGAAGCAGCGGCTCTACTCCGAGTCCCTCCCGGATGACTGAGCTTCTCACCCTATCTCTAAGGGAGAGTCCAGCCACCCTGCGGAGAAAACTCATTTCAGCCGCTTGTATCCGAGATCTTGTTCTTTCGGTCATAACCCAAAGCTCATGACCATAGATGAGGGTGGGAACGTAGATCGATCGGTAAATTGAGAGCTTTGCCTTTTGACTCAGCTCTCTCTTCACCACGACAGACCGGTACAGCGCCCGCTTCACTGCGGACGCTGCACCTATCCGCCTATCGATCTCACGCTCCAGTTTTCCCTCATTCGTGAACAAGATCCCGAGATACTTAAACTCCTCCACTTGGGGCAGGACCTCCTCCCCGACCCGGAGAGGGCACGCATTTCAAACTCAGTTCTTTTAAATTGAAACATAGATTGAGGATCTTGAGGTACGGTAGGATCCAAAGATTCCTCATCCAACTTAGAGGCCCCAGTTAACGAATCTGCACCAATGGAAGTCATGTCTGTTATATCAGCATCTGAAAGAGAAATAGTAAAGACATTCAATTTTACAAGATTGTCTTTTAAAAAACTCTTTAGCTGGGGTAACCTCAATCCTTTAGCAGTTTCAAAATCAATTTTAAAGTGTTCAGCTACTTGACGAATCTGCTCCTTGGTGAGCTTTTCTAAAAGTTCTAAAGTTGGGGAAGCCAAAAAAGAACTCACAATATCCATTTTTAACAAACCAAATTCCAACAGCTAGTCAGATACCAAATACCAAAGTTCAACCAGAATACCAAAGTTTATTTTTTTAACCAACCATTATAAAGAAATGCATGACTGGTGCAAACAAATGGCAAATCTCCATTTTCCTACTGCTAACTAAGTGAAACAAAAAAAACCTCACTAACCTTAGCCAAGTCTTCAGGCCTTCATCCAAGAGCCAAGGTAGCCAAGGCAGTTGAAGCACCAAAATGCCACTGGCAGCAAATCCCTCCAGGCCAAACCCTCTCAGGCAGCAACCAGGGCGGTGCCCTCAGCCCAGAATCCAGCCCCAAAATAACAAACAAAAACAACAAACAGGGTCGACTAAAAATAGAGTAGCCAAAACAACAAACACCAGTCAGCACTCACTTATTTAACCAGCAAGACTTTCCTCCCCCCTCAAAAAGAAAGCCCACAAAATACCAAAACAAAATCCTTATGGACCTCCAAGCAAACACACAAGGAACACACCACAACAAAAGTAAGACCAAAACCGACAAAAAAACCAATCAAGTCAACCAAGCAGGAAAAAAACCACAAGGTTCAGCGTAAGACGAGCCCCCACAATGTTACGTCCACCAGGCTCATTTGGTGGGTTAACATTAAAGGAGAGCACACAAGGATTTCTGATTAACTAAAAAAAGTATTTATTAAATTATTTTAGAGCAAAGAAACCAAGAAAAATGAATATCTGCTAGATAAATGAATAAATAAATGCCTAAAATGAGAAACCCAAAATGATTACTGTAGACAAAACTCACCAACACCAACCATAAGGTACAAACCAAACCAAAATGGTGTTCTGAGGAGGAGGAAGGGGGAAAAGCCTCCTGCTGCTGCATGCAAGGCAGCTTAAATAATAGGAGTGCACCAATCAGGGCAAAACAAAACCCCTGTGGAAGGCCTGTCTCCAGAACCATACCAGAAAAAGAGGCAAAAAACCACTGCAGCCGTAACACCAGGTGTCTCTGTGATGGACTGAAGACCTGTCCAGGTGTCCCTGTGATGGACTGAGACCAGTCCAGGTGTCCTGTGATGGACTGAGACCAGTCCAGGTGTCCCTGTGATGGACTGAGACCAGTCTAGGTGTCCTGTGATGGACTGAGACCAGTCCAGGTGTCCTGTGATGGACTGAGACCAGTCCAGGTGTCTCTGTGATGGACTGAGACCTGTCCAGGTGTCCTTGTGATGGACTGAGACCAGTCCAGGTGTCTCTGTGATGGACTGAGACCAGTCCAGGTGTCCCTGTGATGGACTGAGACCAGTCTAGGTGTCCTGTGATGGACTGAGACCTGTCCAGGTGTCCCTGTGATGGACTGAGACCAGTCCAGGTGTCCCTGTGATGGACTGAGACCAGTCCAGGTGTCCCTGTGATGGACTGAGACCAGTCCAGGTGTCCCTGTGATGGACTGAAGACCTGTCCAGGTGTCCTGTGATGGACTGAAGACCAGTCCAGGTGTCCCTGTGATGGACTGAAGACCAGTCTAGGTGTCCTGTGATGGACTGAAGACCAGTCTAGGTGTCCTGTGATGGACTGAAGACCAGTCCAGGTGTCCTGTGATGGACTGAAGACCAGTCCAGGTGTCTCTGTGATGGACTGAAGACCTGTCCAGGTGTCCCTGTGATGGACTGAAGACCAGTCCAGGTGTCTCTGTGATGGACTGAAGACCAGTCCAGGTGTCCCTGTGATGGACTGAAGACCTGTCTAGGTGTCCTGTGATGGACTGAAGACCTGTCCAGGTGTCCCTGTGATGGACTGAAGACCTGTCCAGGTGTCCCTGTGATGGACTGAAGACCTGTCCAGGTGTCCCTGTGATGGACTGAAGACCAGTCCAGGTGTCCCTGTGATGGACTGAAGACCTGTCCAGGTGTCCCTGTGATGGACTGAAGACCAGTCCAGGTGTCCCTGTGATGGACTGAAGACCAGTCCAGGTGTCCTGTGATGGACTGAAGACCAGTCCAGGTGTCCCTGTGATGGACTGAAGACCAGTCCAGGTGTCTCTGTGATGGACTGAAGACCAGTCCAAGTGTCCTGTGATGGACTGAAGACCAGTCTAAGTGTCCTGTGATGGACTGAAGACCAGTCCAGGTGTCCCTGTGATGGACTGAAGACCTGTCCAGGTGTCCCTGTGATGGACTGAAGACCAGTCCAAGTGTCCTGTGATGGACTGAAGACCAGTCTAAGTGTCCTGTGATGGACTGAAGACCAGTCCAAGTGTCCTGTGATGGACTGAAGACCAGTCCAGGTGTCCCTGTGATGGACTGAAGACCAGTCCAAGTGTCCTGTGATGGACTGAAGACCAGTCCAGGTGTCCTGTGATGGACTGAAGACCTGTCCAGGTGTCCCTGTGATGGACTGAAGACCAGTCCAGGTGTCCTGTGATGGACTGAAGACCAGTCCAGGTGTCCTGTGATGGACTGAAGACCAGTCCAGGTGTCCTGTGATGGACTGAAGACCTGTCCAGGTGTCCCTGTGATGGACTGAAGACCAGTCCAGGTGTCCTGTGATGGACTGAAGACCAGTCCAGGTGTCCCTGTGATGGACTGAAGACCAGTCCAGGTGTCCTGTGATGGACTGAAGACCTGTCCAGGTGTCCCTGTGATGGACTGAAGACCAGTCCAGGTGTCCCTGTGATGGACTGAAGACCAGTCCAGGTGTCCTGTGATGGACTGAAGACCAGTCCAGGTGTCCTGTGATGGACTGAAGACCAGTCCAGGTGTCTCTGTGATGGACTGAAGACCAGTCCAAGTGTCCTGTGATGGACTGAAGACCAGTCTAAGTGTCCTGTGATGGACTGAAGACCAGTCCAGGTGTCCCTGTGATGGACTGAAGACCTGTCCAGGTGTCCCTGTGATGGACTGAAGACCAGTCCAAGTGTCCTGTGATGGACTGAAGACCAGTCTAAGTGTCCTGTGATGGACTGAAGACCAGTCCAGGTGTCTCTGTGATGGACTGAAGACCAGTCCAAGTGTCCTGTGATGGACTGAAGACCAGTCTAAGTGTCCTGTGATGGACTGAAGACCAGTCCAGGTGTCCCTGTGATGGACTGAAGACCAGTCCAGGTGTCCTGTGATGGACTGAAGACCAGTCCAGGTGTCCTGTGATGGACTGAAGACCAGTCCAAGTGTCCTGTGATGGACTGAAGACCAGTCCAGTGTCCCTGTGATGGACTGAAGACCAGTCCAGGTGTCCCTGTGATGGACTGAAGACCTGTCCAGGTGTCCCTGTGATGGACTGAAGACCAGTCCAGGTGTCCCTGTGATGGACTGAAGACCAGTCCAAGTGTCCTGTGATGGACTGAAGACCAGTCTAAGTGTCCTGTGATGGACTGAAGACCAGTCCAGGTGTCTCTGTGATGGACTGAAGACCAGTCCAAGTGTCCTGTGATGGACTGAAGACCAGTCTAAGTGTCCTGTGATGGACTGAAGACCAGTCCAGATGTCCCTGTGATGGACTGAAGACCAGTCCAGGTGTCCCTGTGATGGACTGAAGACCTGTCCAGGTGTCCCTGTGATGGACTGAAGACCAGTCCAGGTGTCCCTGTGATGGACTGAAGACCAGTCCAGGTGTCCCTGTGATGGACTGAAGACCAGTCCAGGTGTCCCTGTGATGGACTGAAGACCAGTCCAGGTGTCCCTGTGATGGACTGAAGACCAGTCCAGGTGTCCTGTGATGGACTGAAGACCAGTCCAGGTGTCCCTGTGATGGACTGAAGACCAGTCCAGGTGTCCTGTGATGGACTGAAGACCAGTCCAGGTGTCCCTGTGATGGACTGAAGACCAGTCCAGGTGTCCCTGTGATGGACTGAAGACCAGTCCAGGTGTCCTGTGATGGACTGAAGACCAGTCCAGGTGTCCCTGTGATGGACTGAAGACCAGTCCAGGTGTCCCTGTGATGGACTGAAGACCAGTCCAGGTGTCCTGTGATGGACTGAAGACCAGTCCAGGTGTCCCTGTGATGGACTGAAGACCAGTCCAGGTGTCTCTGTGATGGACTGAAGACCAGTCCAAGTGTCCCTGTGATGGACTGAAGACCAGTCTAGGTGTCCTGTGATGGACTGAAGACCTGTCCAGGTGTCCTGTGATGGACTGAAGACCTGTCCAGGTGTCCCTGTGATGGACTGAAGACCAGTCCAGGTGTCCCTGTGATGGACTGAAGACCAGTCCAGGTGTCCTGTGATGGACTGAAGACCAGTCCAGGTGTCCCTGTGATGGACTGAAGACCAGTCCAGGTGTCTCTGTGATGGACTGAAGACCAGTCCAAGTGTCCTGTGATGGACTGAAGACCAGTCTAGGTGTCCTGTGATGGACTGAAGACCAGTCCAGGTGTCTCTGTGATGGACTGAAGACCTGTCCAGGTGTCCTGTGATGGACTGAAGACCAGTCTAAGTGTCCTGTGATGGACTGAAGACCAGTCTAGGTGTCCTGTGATGGACTGAAGACCAGTCCAGGTGTCCTGTGATGGACTGAAGACCAGTCCAAGTGTCCTGTGATGGACTGAAGACCAGTCTAAGTGTCCTGTGATGGACTGAAGACCAGTCCAGGTGTCCCTGTGATGGACTGAAGACCAGTCCAGGTGTCCCTGTGATGGACTGAAGACCAGTCCAGGTGTCCTGTGATGGACTGAAGACCAGTCCAGGTGTCCCTGTGATGGACTGAAGACCAGTCCAGGTGTCCCTGTGATGGACTGAAGACCTGTCCAGGTGTCCCTGTGATGGACTGAAGACCAGTCCAGGTGTCCCTGTGATGGACTGAAGACCAGTCCAAGTGTCCTGTGATGGACTGAAGACCAGTCTAAGTGTCCTGTGATGGACTGAAGACCAGTCCAGGTGTCTCTGTGATGGACTGAAGACCTGTCCAGGTGTCCTGTGATGGACTGAAGACCAGTCTAAGTGTCCTGTGATGGACTGAAGACCAGTCCAGGTGTCCTGTGATGGACTGAAGACCAGTCCAGGTGTCTCTGTGATGGACTGAAGACCTGTCCAGGTGTCCTGTGATGGACTGAAGACCAGTCTAGGTGTCCTGTGATGGACTGAAGACCTGTCCAGGTGTCCCTGTGATGGACTGAAGACCAGTCCAGGTGTCCTGTGATGGACTGAAGACCAGTCCAGGTGTCCTGTGATGGACTGAAGACCAGTCCAGTGTCCTGTGATGGACTGAAGACCAGTCCAGGTGTCCTGTGATGGACTGAAGACCAGTCCAGGTGTCCTGTGATGGACTGAAGACCTGTCCAGGTGTCCCTGTGATGGACTGAAGACCAGTCCAGGTGTCCTGTGATGGACTGAAGACCTGTCCAGTGTCCTGTGATGGACTGAAGACCAGTCCAGGTGTCCTGTGATGGACTGAAGACCTGTCCAGGTGTCCTGTGATGGACTGAAGACCTGTCCAGGTGTCCCTGTGATGGACTGAAGACCAGTCCAGGTGTCCTGTGATGGACTGAAGACGAGTCCAGGTGTCCCTGTGATGGACTGAAGACCTGTCCAGGTGTCCCTGTGATGGACTGAAGACCAGTCCAGGTGTCCTGTGATGGACTGAAGACCAGTCCAGGTGTCCCTGTGATGGACTGAAGACCAGTCCAGGTGTCCCTGTGATGGACTGAAGACCTGTCCAGGTGTCCTGTGATGGACTGAAGACCTGTCCAGGTGTCCTGTGATGGACTGAAGACCAGTCCAGGTGTCCCTGTGATGGACTGAAGACCTGTTCAGGTGTCTCTGTGATGGACTGAAGACCTGTCCAAAATGTCCCCTGCCTCTCTGTGATGTCTGAACATGGGCACCAGTGACCCCCGTGACCCAAAAAAGGAAGAAGTGGGTAAAGATGATGGATGGATGGATGGAATTGATTTTTGACATTTGTGCAGTTTCTACTTTGTGAAATGTTTAGGTGTTTCGGCCATGTTTGTCTCATTGAATGGAGCTCTACGTCCTTCAAACACTTTGAGCTGTTTAAAACATTGTTTTCTGCTCATTTCAGTTTTGTTTTTATTTATTTTTTGCTTTTACTGCAACTTTTTGAGCTAATTTCAGATATTTTGTGATCTATTAAGCCGATTTCAGCTGTTTCTACAAATTTCTGCAGTTTTCCTGTCGCTTTCAGCAAATGTCGGCTGTTCAAACTGAACTCACATCAACAGTTGTGTGAGGAAACTTCTTCAGCAGAACACATTCAGCAGTAATCTAACAAAGTCCAGTCAGGTTCTCTGGACGGATTCTTCTCTGGATGAAGAACCTGATGACTAGATGCATCTACCTGGATCACTGAGCAGCACCAGGACCTTCAGCAGTGAGCGTCCACACGGCGTCTTCACAGGAAGCGACGCCTCTGCTTTAGTTCCACGTCTACATTTTGAATCTTGGTGTTACCAGAACCAGACCAGGTGAACCACATCTTTGATGTCTTTGACTCTTTTTCCAAACGAGCTCCTAAATCCAGTGACTTTATTTTATTGATGAATTTCTTCTGTTTTGTTATTCTGTTAGATCTTTACATTGAAAAACTTTGGTTTCCTTCAGGTGAAGTCATTCTTCTTCTGGTGTTCCAGCTCATTGGAGCTGTCCATCGTTTCATCCACCTTGACTAAAACTTCAGTTCCAGCTAAAGAACGGCAACCCCGCAGCATGATTCTGCCTCCACCATGTTCCACTCTGCTCATGATCCAGAGCTCTTCCTGCATGAGACCTTCTGAGACAGTGGCTGATGTTCTTCAGACCAGAACACATTTTCCAGCCTACTTTTGGGAGACTTGGTATATTTTTGTTGCGTTTAGCCAGAAGTCTTCTCCAGTCCAAACTGAAGGAGAACACCAGAGAAAAATCTCAAGTAGAACCTGACCAGAACGTTCTGCAGCGGTGCTGTAGTAGGCCTCATCCCTGCAGTTCCTGTCTCATCTTCTCAGAGCTTGTCGGTCCCTGATGGCCGTCTTCACTGAGACACGAGGCAGATTGAATGCTGGGGAGTTTCCTGAGGGAGTGCTGGCTAAATGTGAGGAGAAGCTGCTGATCAGATCATGCCAACTAAACAGATGCTTGAACAGTTTTACTTTGGGCATGCGCACAGATGCAACCAGCTCGTTTACATACTGTCCCATAAAAGGTAGGGCTTTAACAGATTATCCGAGTAATCGACGCATCAATTCCTAGGACATCTATCGAGGTTTATAATTTCACGTCACATATTCGTAGCGACGTCATCACGTTGCAGTCACACCACAGAAAATAAATCAACTTCCTGTTTCACGTATTGTACCCTGATGTGGGTTAAACCCAACTAAGATACTTTGAACTGAGCAACAGGAAACAAATTTTAATAACACACAAGAGGCAGGTCTATATCACAGACGTCCATCTCACTCATGGTGTGGCCAGAACATTAACATACCGCTAAGCGTTATGGGAAAGAGATAACACATAGTCCACTCCCCTTAACTGCTACAGGGGGCAGTGTTGCATGCACTGTTGCAGGTGCGGGTGGTGTCTGCCTAAAGGCCGAGTTATACTCGCGCTTTGGTCTGCTGGCTGGTGCGCGCGGACTGCGCGCGCTCTTGAGCCGTGCGGTTTCTGCGTTTACAGTGTCGCCGCTGTGTTTATAGTTGACGCACGGCGGCGCATGGCAAAGTGCTGTTCTTTTACAGACCAGCAGGTGGCAGTACCCTCTAAAACCTGTGCATATGTTGCAAGAAAGGGTGTGGAAGAAGAAATCTCGAAATCGAGAGTGTTTTGATTTTAATGTGTGCAAAAATTGCATGCTGTCTAGAAATAATTGATAAATGCCTTACAAATGTATCATTTGAATGAATTGTCAGAAATAAAATCATAAAAATAGTTTTTATAATTTTTTTAGGACATCAATGAACATTTTGAGGAAAAACCACTTAAAAATCTGAATTTGTCCCTGTGAGTTAGCAATGTTTGTTTATTTCCAAATTGGACATGTTGATATAAATGGCGATACATCCGGATGCGTTCAGCAAGAGCAGCTTCGAAAGCGTCCATCGTCAACGGCGCGCGCACTAGCCTTGCGGAGTTTCAAAAAATCGGAGGTGCACGACACGCGCCAAAACGACGCACGGGGCCTACACGCAGGGGCGAGGACGGTGATATTGCGTCACTTTTGGCTCGCGCACCCTGGCGCACTGCGCGACGCGTCAAGTATAAATCTAGCTTTAGTTTATAGTTTAGTTTTTGACGTGCCGCGCGTTTCTTTCACTTTTGCAGTTTAATAATAATAACTAATAGTTTTGTTTTTCCTGTGACTTATCTGCAGTATGATAAATGATGGGAGCATAATATATGCTCCCAATGTTTTGTTGGTCTTTTTGTTTTAAATAAACACGTCTTTATTTTTTATATTTTTTGCATCTTAAGATCCTATGACATCATCGACTACTCGAGTTCTACTCGAGTTTCTTATGCTAATGTCGAGTTTAAAAATTATGTACTTGTTCAACCCCTAATTAAAGGTGCGAAAATCTTCTAACTTATTTCTCATGGTCTAATTTTTGTACATCACAAAATCCTGTCATTTTGACAGGGCGTGTAAACAAACATCTACAAATGTGTCTGTTGTGACCTTTGACCCTTTGTCCTAAGAGCAACCATCTCAGATCTTTACTATTTTATCTAAGGATCAATTCTTCTCTGTGGCTGCGTTGAAGAACAATGAAAACCTGAAGCTGTGAGGAGTGATCCAGTCTCCGACTCACCTGAGATGGTAGAAACGTCAGAGCGTGTTCAATGAGAAGACGCATCAGTCTCTTTGAGTAGAAGATGAACTCATCTCGGCTGGTTTCTCCGTTCCTGCAGGAGAGCGCAACAACTGTTCTACCACCTCAGAGGCTCTGTAGAGAGGACATGGAGCTGTGCAGGGACAGGAGGTGGTACCTGATGATGGTGTGCAGACCTCGGACCTGTGGTACGCTCTCCAGCACGCTGAGCGTCTGCGGCAGCGGCTGCGTCTGCTGGACGGAGGCCAGGAGCGCCCTGAGGAAAAGGATGTTGGGTTTTAAAGGCTTCCTGGATTACTGAGACTCATCGTGTGGAGCGACAGAGCAGAAACATGTTTCAGCATACCTGACACTGAGCTCACGCTGCATGACGAGAAGACAAACACAAAGAAATACGAGTGAGCAAAAAGACAAAAAGGACAAGTTTGGACCGGAACAACACGTCTGAGACTCAACTCCTCCACAACGAGTGGCGATAAAACTGCTAAACAAGACTACTGTGTGGTTTTGAATCGTTAATATTTAACTTTAATAATTTAAATAAGTGTTTAAAGGTCCACTGACATCATCTTACAAATTTGCATGAAAAGATAGAAGATATATATATTTTATCATTCCACTATGTTCGTTTTTGCAAACAAAATGATAAATTAATGAAAATTCCTTCCAAACGGAGTCTAAAATTAAAAAACGCTTTTCTCTCTGGAAATTCCGACTACAAGCGAATGCAACATTTGTGACGTAGGAAGGAGAAGGTCTTTAGAACGCCCCATATAAATATTCATGGCGAACAAGAAATAAAACACCAAAATTATCAATCTAAGTTAAGATTTGAGCCATTTGTCTTTAGTTTTGGATGCAGGAAGTTAGATGAGCAGAAACAGCAGGTTCTAATTTAGGTCTGCACCAGTATTTATTTTACTCTTACCTGTTCAGGAAGCAGGGAGCTCAGTCCGAGGGGGGACAGCTTTATTTATTCCATTTTTTACGAAGGTCTTACATCTTTTGGGAAAGTGAAGAGGCTCACTTGTTCACTGATGATATTAGAACACACAAAGGCGACACACTGAACCGGCATTTTTTAAGTTTTACAACAAAAAAAGGCGATCTGGCTGAGAATGAATATGCGTTAATGGCAGACGAAGACTGAAGGTCCTGCTTCCTACATCACAAATGTTGCATTCGCTTGTAGTCGGAATTTTCAGAGAGAAAAGCTGTTTTTAATTTTAGACTCAGTTTGGAAGGAATTTTCATTAATTTATCATTTTGTTTGCAAAAAACGAACATAGTGGAATGATAATATATATATATCTTCTATCATTTCCTGCAAATTTGTAAGATGATGTCAGTGGACCTTTAATGTCCCTGCTGGTCAACAAATACCAGCATTTTATAGAAAAACTTTCATACATGTGGCCTAAAGTCCATCAGATTAGGTGATGACTGACACCACCCAGCAGTCTGATGTGCTCTAAGTTATTTTACATGTCTAACATGAGTTAAAGGAAACTAAATAAATGGATAGAAAATAGTTTTTCTTATGGTGGTTCACCAGCAGCTGCAGCAGTTTGAAGAACATTAGTTCAGTTCTAAATTACTCCAAAACCACCAACATCCTACTTCAATTAACACAAAAACTGATTTTATTAGATTTTACATACATGTACAAAATGTCAACAATAAGTTTGTGTTTGCTGCAGAATTCCAAAGAGAAAAGAGCGGATTTAAGAGATCATCAAAATTAAGAAGTTGAGGAAAACAAACCAGTCTCAACTGGACGTCTCACTGGAGACAAAACTGCTGAAGAATTATGAGATTAGTTGTGGTCGATTTGGTCAAACTTTGCATTTTAATTTGTTGTAAAAAAAAAAAAAAAGATGTAAAATAATTAAGAATTTTTACAGAAACACTTTGATGCACAATGTAATATTCAGGTTCAAACTATGCATATGATGTAAAATTAAACAGACCTAATGTAGTTTTAATTTGATTTTTACTTTTATTTATGGAAGATTTGGCATTTGATTTATGCCGCTTGTCCTTTGTGATGCAACCTGGACTCAAACCTGCAATCTCAGGATTATGGGCCCACAGCACTATAATAATAATAATAATAATAATAATAATAATAATAATAATGAATTCAATTTATAATGCACTTTTCATTAATGAAAATCTCAAAGTGCTACAAGGTGCAACAGAATTAAATGTCAATAAAACAAATAATAAAACAATTAAAATCAATAACAGTATCAGCTAAGATCAAAAGTAGAATCATGAGGAGGTAGAGTATGCTCGGTTGAAAAGAAAGGTCTTCAAGCCGCTCTTAAAGTCAACCACAGACTGTGGGGCTCTCAGACAGTCAGGAAGAGAGTTCCACAGGCGGGGGGCAGCCACACTGAAAGCCCGGTCTCCCATGGTCCTTAATTTGGTTCTCGGAATGTGAAGGAGATTACTGTTCTGTGACCGCAGCGAACGGGTGGATGAGTATGGAATAAGAATATCCTTCAGATAATCTGGTGAAGTTCCGTGTAAGCATTGATGTGTAATGAGAGCAGTTTTGTACTGAATTCTGTAGGTGACAGGAAGCCAATGAAGGTTATGGAGAATGGGCGTAATATGTTCAAATTTACGAACTCTCAACAAGATCCTTGCTGCACTGTTTTGAATATATTGAAGTTTCTGAAGGTTTTTGCCAGGGATTCCAATAAACAGGGAGTTGCAGTAGTCGAGCCTGGAGGAGACAAAAGCATGGACGAGCTTCTCAGCATCGGAAAAAGATAGGGAAGGGCGAAGTCTGGAGATGTTTCGAAGATGGAAGAAGCAAGTTTTAAACAGATGCTTAATGTGATTTTCAAATGTAAGATTGGAGCACTGATACCTACTGGACCTGCTGTGTTTCTTCACAGTAGCAACCAAATAAAAAATGAAAAGGTAGCAAATCACAAAAAGCAGAGCTCTATTTGTGAGAAGTGATTACTTCAACAACACCGACTGTTAGAAAAGATTTGTCTTCAGATGTTTTCAACTCGGCCCTGCGACCCATCTAACCCTAATCCTCATTCTACCACTTCCTGTTTGTCAGCACCAGGAACCGACAGTAAGCGTCAGGGTGTGCATCAAATTAAAGTACAGTTTGTGAGTCTGCAGTGAGGAAGTGGCGCCCAGAGGAAGCTGTGCCAATCTGACTGCTCATTTAACACGTCGCTCTCAGACTTTTATTGTGGTTTCTGTTGTTTTACTTTGAAGCAGCCTGAAGTTTAATGGATGAACACAAGGTGGCGCCAGTCCCTAAGAGTCTGTTGGTGTCTCACCTCCTCCAGCTGGCTGTGGACATGCTGAACGATCAGATCAATGGCCACCATGTTCCCCCCACCTGAAATGGAGACAGACTGAGGCTCCTGCTTCCAGCAGGTGAAACATGACGTGCACAGTGTTTCTACCTCTCGGCACCACAATATCAGCCAGTCTCATGGTTGGTTCGATGTACTGCTCAAAGGCGGGCTTCACAAACTTGTTGTACTGCTTGATGACGCCTTCGATGTCCCGCCCGCGCTCCGTGATGTCCCTGCGGAGGCGGCGCACCAGTCGGATGTCTGCGTCTGTGTCCACAAAGATCTTCATATCCAGGAGCTGCAGAAAGAAGAGAACACCTCAGACTCGGTTCAGTTCCTTCAACATGACTGAATGCTCTCCAACGAAGCAAAGGCCACACCTGAAGCAGCTCTTTGTCTGCAAAAGCCAGAATTCCTTCCAGAACGATAACACTGGCTCCATACACGTTTTTCTACAAGAAAGTAGAAGAAGAAAGCTGCTCGTGTTTTGTTTCAGCTTCTAACAGAATCAAAGTGAAAACATGCTTCAAGAGCAAACATTTAATGTTAGACTGGGCTTTCTTCCTCCTGATATCTAACGAATCATATTTTATTACCGTACTTTTCGGCGTATAAGTCGCTGTTTTTTTACTAATTTGCATGTCCTGAGGCTTATGCGCTGAAGCATCATATTTATGGATTTTTTTCCCATATTTTTAGACCAATTTTTGGCTCTGATGTGACCGTTTTTTATTTTGGCAAAAATGGTGCAGTACCACTTTTGTCCGCTAGGGGGACACTTCCAGAGAGTACAGTACACCGACCGTTTCTAGCTCATGTGTCTGAAAAAAGCCTCCTCTGCTCAGACTGCTGCCCGGCCTCCTGCTCTGGAGGTAGCTACCATTAGCTGTGTTGTTAGCTGTGTTTTTTTAGCAGGATAACTCATAAACCACACCGCAGATTTTCTTGATACTTACAGAGCGTAATTATTTGGTGGTCATTTACAACTGATTAGCTTTATGAGATGTTTGAGATAAATAAATAAAAAATGATCTTTTATTAGCGTTTAGCTACCGTAAACAGATACTGTACCTATTATTTAGATATATAGCTCATAAACCACTCAAAGGATATTTTTTAGGCTTACAGAGTGTAATTATATGGGTTTAATTTACAAACTGTTGACCTGTATAAGACATTTGAGATAAAATTCGATTTATTTATAATTTATTTTTGTAGCGCACGTGAAAGACGTCAAATCGAAACTATTTAAATTCAGCAGATTTGACCATTTCGTGAATTGATTAAGGAACGGTTAAGCTCAGGAACCCTTGTGCTATAATGTCAGCTATTTTTTTCTCAGCAAAGAAATAATTGTTTTTACCGTGTTAATCTTGTAAAGTCCTTCCATGCTGGCTCGCTTCTGTGGCCGCCATTTTCAGCAGGGCAAATGAGGCGCTGACGCGTCGCGTAGCGGTGACGCATAATAGACGCGACTTATAGGGCGAAGCGGCGTATTTATGGATTTTTCCAAATAATTCCCAATAATTGGACAAAGCGGCTTATACACAGAAGCGACTTTTACGCCGAAAAGTACAGTACTCCTCTGTGGGGACAATGCTACGTGCAAATGCGAAAATCGGCGCACCCAGTCCTTCTGCCTCCTGTGTGTGGTGAAATCGTACACGGGGATCTTCACACTCTTCCCCTGCTTCAGTTTTCTCAGCGTGGCGACCAGCAGCTGGAAGTCGAAGGCCCCTGGATGGTCAAAGTTGTAGTCGTTGTTTGCTGCCAGGACCTGCTCCTCCGGGGACAAACCCTGAAAGAGCGAACACACAAACGCACCATGCGATGGGTTCAATAACAACTTGGTTCTGTTTCTGCCCCATAATCTGAAGCCTCGCCACAAAAATCAGAACGAGCACTGTGAAATGATGATTACTGCAGAGTGCTGTGAGGAAACGTGTCCCTTTCAAGAGGATCGTTCTTTCACATCAGCCCATACTCAGATAAAAAGAATAAAAGCAGAAACGCTTTGTTACGAATTCAAAAGGTTGAAGGAAAGTCTGAAACGAATGTGCAAGTTATTGGCAGGTTTATTGTACATATAAGGATTAACCTTGCAGCTGCAACAGACCTCTCACCGAGCACAAGTTCCAACACACACGAACCTTCGAAGGCGGACCACGGTTTTATACCTCCAGATGACGTCATCGCCTCGTGGGACCAATCCTGGAACCGAACCGCCTTGGACACGCCCTAGGACTTCCCTACTCTGTACGTGATCCGCCTCTCAGCCAATAAACTACCAGCTTCATATGTCAATCATAAAGTGTTATGTCTGTTGTATTGTGCAGGCGTGTAACTGAAAAACTCTTCCCTATTGAAAATAAAACCCGAAAATAAAGGTTCCATCTTGAATATATTTTCACATTATATGGTGGAATTAAGTGAACATAAATCATAACACATAATTTGTGTGATTCAGGTGTAATACTGATATACATACAGTATATTTCAATTCCCCTTTTGACATGACAAACATCATGTCAACAAAATCCTATATGTTCTATGTGAGAATGCAATTAAAAACTGGATACACATTGGAAATCTCTAACATTCCCACCCACAGCAATATTACATCTAAGTTACCCACCCAGAATATAAAACACCTTATATAAAAATAATCATTAATACTACATGGTAATAATAACTAACAAAAGTAAAGGTAAGAAAGTACAAACAAAGAAAACAACCAACAACAAAGAACAAGAAGAGGTATGGTATGGTAAGAGACAGAATAAGAACAAAACAAACAAATAAATAATAAAACAGACAAAAACAACGAATAAAACCAAATGTAACAAACAAACAGAAACAAGACAAAACAAACAAAAACAATGAACAAGAATAAAACAGACAAAAACAAACAAGACAAAAAATAAAAACAAGTAAGAACCGTGCGGACTGTCCCTCACAAAACACGCCTCTACAGGGTAGTATGCAGGAATAATGAAGTTAAATTCAATACCTTTAAAAAGGCGTTCAATAAAAAACAACTGGACTATAATTTGACTTTATAAATTCAATACTTTCTCAAAAACCCTTAAATTTCCCAAAATTTTGACTTATCAACTCTTAACAACTTCAAAACATTGCATATACTCTGTTCCAGTGTGTGCATTTCTGGTATGTGTTAACCTTAGCAAAGAATATGAACTATGGCTTAGGCCTCTTCATCTTCTTCATCATAGACACCTGTAAGGGGAAAAGCCCTACACTACTCTGTTAACTAATCCGATATCTGAGAAAAGCTCAACTGCTCTTATTCAGAGATGTCTGTGATAAGGGCTAAGACCACATTCAGAAAATTAACACTAAATCTATGATTAATCTGATCAGAACAGAAAACACAAAAATCCTTCCATAACCTGTCAAACTCAATTATCTTATTCACATCCATATCCTATATATATATATATATATATATATATATATATATATATATATATATATATATATATATATATATATATATATATATATATATATATATATATATATATTATTCTCTGTACCAGAATGTTCTACCACAAACATTTCCTATCAGTAAAATTCACCGCTAGGCTACTCTGATACTTCTTAACAAAGGTGCAGCTAAAATGTATCCTCTAAAACATTTCTAATTATCGTTCAAATCTAAGAATCAAAATTGATAAAACTAAATTATATCTATAGAAAAGTAGTGAAAACCCTGTACACCTTTCTCAAAAATCTATCAATACACAAAAATCTATCAACACACAACTATTGTACTGCACATTCACCAGGCACAAACACATATATAGTCACATTAATCTGTCTGTAACATTCACATTCTGTCTGACTCATTCATCTCAAC